>NDGN010683854.1:0-11781 GCA_002564285.1 Tympanoctomys barrerae | reverse complement strand
TTATATATATATATATATATATATATATATATATTACTTGCAAATATTATGTGAGTCTAGGGTTGTTTCTTTTTTCACTTAGCCACTAAGACCAAGTTTCTTAATCATTGAGCCTCATGGGAAGTTTAGCTGAAATACAAGATTCTGAATTAGAGGGTGTGCAGTGGATAAAGATTTTGCATTTTCACGCTTTCCTGTGGTACGCCAAGCTGTTTGTTTTCACTATGCTTTGAGTTGGGGACGGCACTATAAAACAGTAGAAATGGCCTTAATAACTGGGTAGAAAAAAGGCTTTCTTCTTTTCTATTATTGGCCAAATTTCTCATTGCTTAATTTATATGGACAACGGTCAAATTGCAAAGTTATTTTTCAAATCATTTTCTTCTGAAAGTATTTCTGTACCTTGAAAGATATTCTTTTAAATGCTCAGTTTGAAGTGTGATTTATGCTTTAACTGATAAATTTTAAAGTAAATTCTTTCTAAATTTTAATAGTGATCCTGTAAACTATTTAGTCTCTAATTTAAATAATTAGTTTGTTTATTTATTTATTGAGACAGGATCTTGCTATATATTCCAGACTGGCCTTGAACTCCCTGTGTAGCCCTAGGTGACTTTGAAACTTGTGAGGATCCTTCTGCCTCAGCTTCTTGGGATTATAGGACTGGGATTATAGGTAGGGTTGCCCTACTCAGCCACTACATTAAAGAGTTTTTTTTAAATTTAGCCTTATGCTGAAAATTTCAGGTTAAGGTTAGCAGCTGTTAGTAGACATGCTGGAAGTACTGGAGGTAGATTCAGGACAATTAGAAACACTCCAGCACTGAGGAAACCTACCAATTGTGAAAGAGTGACCTATTTCAAAACTAGGTATAGGCACAGCTATTCTTGAACTGAAACCCAAAGATCTCCATTTAATGAAAAATTTTAATTTGCAGCAGTAGCATCTCTTAGGTACTATTAGATTAATTTAAACTGAATGAGTAAATGTTATACTGAATGAAGACCTTAGGTATCATCTTAGGTATTATCTGTAATGCACCTTCCATACTGTGATGGTCTGCTAAAGCTTTCTTATTTTTTCTTTTATTCTTCTATTCAAAATATATTTATAGGATTTGTTATGGTTCTAGTAACTAAATAAAAAACTGTGAATTAGACAAAGATACTGGGTTCAAAAGACTTAAATTATACGGGAAACTAGAAACAACAGAGGAATAAATAAATAAATGTAATTTCACATAACCAAAAGCACCACTAAAAAGAAAATCATGATAATAATTAGGGAGGGCCTGGCACAGGGAATCTACATAATGGCCAGTCTGGAAAGCTTTCTCTGGAATATTGTATTTTAGTAGAAACATGCGGAAAATGAGTAATAAATTACGCTATTATGAAGACAAAAGGGATAGTGAAAATTCCACACATGAAGAATGAATTTAATAAACTGAAGGGAGATCCAGACTACTGAGCGTGGGTCATAAAGGCAGAAGATAAAGATCAGGTAGACTTCTGAAACTAAAGCAGGGAGTCTAGATTATATTCTAAGCGCTACTACAAAGATTAAGGTTTGAAGATGTGATGGCTCATGCCTGTAATCCTAGCACTTAATGAACCTGAACTACATAGTGAGATCCTAGCTTAAAAAATAAACAAAATTAAGGTTTGAAGAAGAAATTTACATAATCTTATTTTTGTTCAATGTTCCCATTTGGGCTTAAAGATTAATGGTTATCTTTAGCGAACCAGTTTAAGTATTCTACTCTTATAACACCTTCTGCAGGGTTGAAGCAGGGATTTCAAGTGGTCCTAGCTATCTATCTCTCCTAGCAGCTGCTTCTCCCTTGCTTCTAGTTGAGCCAAAAATGAGTCTTAAACCACCACATGATGGCTCAATCACTGGCCTGGACCACACAGCCAGGGAGTCTCGATGACTGACTGACCAGGAGAGTCTCTACCAGAGACCATCCTCAGATTTTAGGGATCCTTTCTTCTGTCTTATACTGGAATTCAGTCTAGGTCAATGACCAGATTTTCTTTCTAAACAGAATTTAAGTTTCTTAAGAATGAGTTTTAAAGTTTGTGAAAGTTAAATTTGTGTCAAGGTAGCATCATCTCTTGAATATCTTTGGGCGAGGTCACAAGTCCTAGTGCACTGTTGGAACATACTGTTAAGTGACATGTACCAGTATTCATAGATTCCACAGTCATGGATTCAATCAACGATTGAATGAAAGTATATTGGTTTAAATTGTGTTCATATTGAACATAAACTTTTCCTTGTCATTTTCTAAACAGCACAGTGCAACTTAGCACTCTTAAACTACTACTACAGTCTGGTACTATACTAGAATGTCTTGAAAACCATGCTGAATGACCTAGCACTTACATTGTTTCAGGTATTACAAATAACCTAGAGGTAATTTAAAGTACACAGACGAGTTGGCACAGGTTATATTCAAATACTATCTTTACACCGATTTTGTATAAGGGACTTGAGCAACCTCAAATTTTGGTATTGTTGGTTTTTGTACCCAATTACTCAGTGGATGCTTGGGGGCAAGCACACTACACTTGAATTAAAAGGAAAATATAGTGCTGTGGTGACTCACAATAACTTTCCAGTTAATAATTTATTTTTTTAAAAATAGCACAGACCTTGAGACAAACACATGCATAGTGAACAGTACCAATGAGTTAGAGAGACCAACAAATCAAATTGTAGGTTTAATACGAAATCAGAAAATTCTGATGCCTTCCTCTTCGTGAGAACTTTTTGCTTGCCCTCTATGCAATCTAGATTGGGTTCCCAGGTTAAGCTAATACATTTTAGTGGGAGCCCATACTTCTATGAAGCTGTGTCAAATAGGCTATACTATGACCACAAGAAGTATCAACATGGCACCTTTACTCTCCTTCACGGTGCTTCAGAGAAAGCAAACAGAGCTGTCGTTTTTTCACTTTCTTAGATGATTTGTAAATGCATTTTCTGTCCATAGATACATCAACTTAATCTCACTTAACTTCAAGGAAAGTAGTGTAAGTAACTTTTTCAAGACTTTTTGGCTCAGGATTCTGATGTACGGAATCTAGAACGCTTCGGGTATCTCTCCTGTCCTCTGATTGCCAATACGGGCAGGTCCAGGAGAAGTGGCTCAGACACATCTATAGAAGAGTCGTGCTTTGGCCTTTACAATGTAGGACTGGTTGCCAGGCTGTCACGAAATCGGCGGAGCTAGGACCTCACGAGGCCGGCTTTCAAGGGCCTGGGGCTCCGCCCCGCCCACTGGGCGCCGTCTCGCCGTCGCGCCCGTGACGTCACGCGCTCTCCCGGAAGTGCCCGGGGCAGCTCGGGGGCGTGTCTCGCGACCGCTCCGCTCCGCGTGTAGGTGCTTGTGAACGCGGGAGGTTCGGCCCAGAGGCTGTCGCGCCCGCTGCGGAGGCGGTTGTGTCTTCCGCGGACGGGAGTTGGTAGGCCCAGAAACGTGAGGCAGCTTCGGACTGCCGGCACGGCTCGATGGAGGTGGTGGAGGCCGCCGCTGCTCAGCTGGAAACCCTGAAGTTCAATGGCATCGGCTTTGGGGCTGGCGAAGCTCCGACGGTGCCGTCCCCGGACCCGGCACCTACGCCAGGGCCGCGGCCGAGTGAGGGAGAGAGTGAGCGGGCCGTGCGGGCCCAGCCTGCCGGGGAGCAGCCGCCGCAGCCCGCGCTGGGCGCCGAGGCCGGCGGGAGCCCCGCGCCGCTGCCAGAAGTGGGGTCCCGAGGGCGCTGCGGCGCGGACGCGGGCTGCCTGGAGGCCTCCGACTCCGACTCGGACTCCGACTCCGACAGGTCGGGTGTCCTCGAGTGTGGGAATCCGGGGCTGGGAGCCGGCGGGGGCGGGGCGAGGCCAGGGGCGGGGAGGCCGCGGACGCCCGGGCGCACGTGGGCACGCGCCTGAGGTCCCTGGCCCGCCGCCTTTCCCCGGGAAGCACGTTGTGAATGCGTTTGAGACCCGCGACTCTCGACTCGTTCCTAATTTGGGTGGCCTGAAAGGTTCTGTGTACAATTTTTAGTTACGATATTGAATGAAGTGATGAGGCTATTTCAATGAGGACTGTTGGGCGTATCATCCCTGTGGTTATGACTTGAGAGTTCTTTGTCGCCTGAACTTTTTTCCCGTCTAGTCTAGCATGTAGTTTTGTTTTGATGAACCGAATAAGGATCAGAAAAGGGATTATGTTAACAATACCCCACCCCCATCCCCACTCCTGTGCCCCTTACCCTCTTGTGGGATAAGACTCCAGTGCGTGGCATGTTAGGAAACACTGAACATTGTCTACCAGTACTCGAGTGTGTTAGGGGAGCCAGAAGGCATACTAAGGAGTTTTAGGGGGAAATCATCAACCATTAGTGGGAATGCAGAAGGATGAAGGATCTGAGCAGAGAAAGAGAATCGGCTTAGCTGGGCAGGAGAAGTAAGCAAACTCTAAAGTAAGTCACTTTGATTTATTGGCAATTCTAAGATTATCTTCGACTTCTATGCACAGGTCATTGGGAAGGCGAAGTAAGTGTAGGTGACCTGTGTATGGTTTGGAAGGCAGCGATTGAGTTATAGTGAGAACGGTTTAGTGTTGGACTGGATGATGGAAGAAGGCGCCAGGTGTTTGAGAAAGTGAAAAGGGATGCAGCCTTTTGCCTACTTATCTGGGCAATGTTTTGATGTACATGCAGGGTCTGGTTTTAGGTTCTGGGTCATTCAGCATGGTTTTCAAGACATTCTAGTGTAGTATCAGACTGTAGTAGTAGTTTAAGAGTGCTCTTCGAAGAAGGTACTATTTGATGGGAGCCTATAAAGAAGAGCAGAAGTTTTGTGGGCAAAGAAAACAGCGGAGACAATGGCATGTGGTGGTGAAAGTACAAGAGGAACTGGGAAGTCATCTCGGCCTGTATGCCAGGCATAGCCTCTGTGAGAAGTGGTGGATATGCTCTCGAAGGTGACCAGGAACCTGACTGCAAATGGTCTAAGTTGAATTGTACGCAAAGAGTTTTTAAGCTGTTCGTTTGTTTCAGTATTTCTTCAGAAACAGTGGGAGGAAATCGGACAAACTGTACAGCTATTAACCTTGATTTAACAGTTTTTAACTTTGAAACATAGCTTAATACAAGTCATTTTAGTCATTTGCAGACACCATGGCACGTTGTCTTTAAATATTTTAGCATTCATTCTCACAGAGGACTTCTATTAATCTTAGCATATGTGAAATTAATAATTCTCTTCAATATCCAGACACATACAGTTCTTCTAAAGCAGGAGCATAAAATGACTAGAAAAGTATTGAGAAAGTTAAAGTAACAGCAGTGGCATGGAGTGATTACCCTGAGGAGAAATTATTTACACTATTAATTATACAGGTACTTGTTATACAAAGTAGATAACAGATGGGAGCCTGAAATAGCAGTGGAAAGGAGATAAGGAGTAGTACTGATTACCAGGTTGAAGAGAAGATTTGTTATTGACCTGAATATGCAATTGTCTTAATGTGATGCCAGGCTTCCACCTACAGTGACTGGATTGAGAACTAAGCCGTGAAATCGAATAGCTCAAGGAGAAGTGAAGCAGTTCAGAAAGGAGAATGCACCTTTCTTCTGTTTTGTCTTTAGCTTACTGAAGTGTGAGGTTTGTGTGTGTCATTCATGCAGATTAATTATGCTGCCCAAGATTGGGGTAGAGATTAGCTTTGTCAAGGTACAAGATTGAGGGGGGAGGGAGGGCTTGTGCCTATTACTCCAGCTCCAGAGGCTAAAGTAGGAGAATCACAAATGTAAGGCTAGCTAAGGCAACTTACTGAGACCCCGTCACATTTTTTTTTTTTTTAAAGAGGACTGGGGATGTGGCTTAGTGGCAGAGCACTTGACTAACAAGCATGGAGCTTGTACTGCCAAAAGCAAGCCAAGAACAAGCAAAAATCATGTTAAATGGACTGAAGTAGGGGACCATATTACTATTTCTGAGGGAAGTCAGAGGCCAAGAGAAGAAGCAACATAGTTGGTAATGCATGCCTTTCCAGGTTGCCTGAAGTGGAAGCCACTATTGGCAGTTAAGTGTAATCTGAAGTTTTCTTCTGTTATAGTTAGTCATGTTACACTGAGCAGGAAGAGTAAGAGTTTTGAGTATGTTACTGATGAGCCAAAGCCTACTACTCCAGTATTATGGCAATCAAAAAAATGTTCCTTTTTTAATTAGACCAGCAGTAGTAAACAAGGTAAAGCACATATTTCCTAGTTGAATAATTATACCATTGTAATAATTGACCAAATTTTTAACTTTTTCCCACAGTGAAACAGATTCAGATAGTTCAAGCTCTTCCTCTTCCTCCTCATCTTCCTCCTCTTCATCTTCCTCCTGTATTTCACTGCCTCCTGTGCTATCAGATGGAGAAGATGATTTACAAGTTGAGAAGGAAAACAAGAATTTTCCTCTTAAAACAAAAGATGAGCTGCTTCTTAATGTAAGTACTTATATTTATTTTTCTTGTTTTGAAATGCAGTGTACTGACACTGATTATATTTGTTTCATATCAAATTTGAACTTTATTCTTGATTTCTTGAGCATATTTTACTATGACTTCACTTACATATAAGAGAGCAGTGACTTGAATAAATTTTAAGGTTGTTCTACCCCTGGCATTGGATTGTTGTTCCTACTGGAATAACAGCTAACTTCCATTTAGTATTTTCTGGGTTTTATTTTCATTATAAAGTATTTCTAGGCTGAGTTTCAGAGTCTCAGTAGTAGGGCACTGTGCAGGCCCCTCAGCTCAGTCTGTAGCTCTGCAACAAGAGAGAGAGAAAAGATACTTCTTATGCGCACTTGCAGCCTTTGTCTTTGTCTACAAGTCCAGAAGTTTTCCTCAGTAGCAACTGGACTTGTTCTGTTTGGTTAAAAAGATGAATAGTCTTTCTACTTGATTGCTATTGTAGCGAGTGAAATTCAGTGAACTCAAAATTTTTGGATTTTATTCACTTAAAATTTTAGATTTTTATTACAATTGGAAAGATGCGTTTATTGTGTAACGGCATGTACTGGCCCTTGATAGGTTCAGCTGACAGAGTTCGGTCTTGGGAGATGTTACTTCCTTTGAAGCTGTGAAGTGCCATGAGGAGAATGATGATTTGCCTGAAACCTGTGGCCCAAGGAGAAAACCTCTACAGAGATTGAGAATGTGGGCTGACGTGCCTGATGTTTCCTTTAGTTATTACTGATATTTTTTAAAAGTTCAGTGATCACTAGTCACAATTATTGCATGACATGTAAATCAATAAGCTAATTTGAAAAAGATGCTAGATTTGGGGGAAAAATTATTCAAAGTCCAGATGTCTTTTTCATGTCTATTTTTTTATTCTATCAATATTATTTCTCTTTTTCTTTACTGATAATGATAAATTTCCTATCTCACTTATTCTTTATGCATTAAAAATTCTGTATTTATGTGTAGTGGTTTAAGTGTTCACGCCACAACTGTCTAATGGTTTTTTTATGTAAAGGTTTCGAATTTATAACTTTTCTGAAGGTATTAGAATACATTTTTTATTTCATTTGCTTTTATCTTTATCACCTTTCAAAAGTTCGTTTTTAGCGTATCAAAACCTAAGAGGGATAAAAGATCACAAATAAACCCAGCATCCAGTAGGTTCTAGTTTAAGGCCAGCCTGAACTCTACAGTGGAACGCTGAGAGAAAAAAAAAAAAAAAGCGAACACAGGGCCCACCAGATAGCTCAGCAGAATAAACCACCTGCTTAGGCAGACACAGAGGCCCGGGATTGATCCTTGGTGTGCTGTGCTGGCTCTGCCTCCAGAATAGGCTCAGATTGAGTCTTGGTGTGGTGTAACGTGCTTGTAATCCCAGTGCTTGGGAGGCTAAAAACAGAAGGATCACTACAAGTCTGATCTGCATGGTGAGACCCTGTGGACCCTGTGTTAAATACATAAAAAAAAAAAAAGCAAACATAATATTTTTTAAATGTATACTGTCTTATGTCTGAAATTTTTATCTTAGATACCCCTTGAAATGTCATGCAGAGTCTTCTGTATTTTCTTGCATTTTTTTCCCAGGTAGAGTACCCATATTTTCACCAGAAATTAGAAAAGGTCTTTGGACGAACAGAGGCGAACCATGTTTGAAGACTGAGCTCATATCTGATCTTTCCACCTACTTGGTACCTAGTACAGTGCTTTCTTGATAATGAGTACTAAGTGAGAAAAGATGATTATAGAACAAGTGCATACATGGTACCTTATATACATTCTATGAGAAATTGTAGCACTGTGCTGTATACTGTAAACTCAACCAGTCTGGTTTTTGCTTTCATAGTGTCTAGTGGAAAGAGACAGACTATATAAATAAAACAAGTATAAATTTAATTGCTAGAAGTGCTATTGAATGTGTGTGTTTGGCTCCGATCAGAAAATTCCATTTTACTGGGAACATATGTTGTGAGCTTTTAAATTTTTAATTTGGAACAGTGACTGATCTGTTCCTTTTTTTGTTTGTTTTTTTTCAGTTTCCAGATCTTTGAGAAGGATAAAAGAGTCAATTATAATTAAAATACAGATTTTAAGATACGTTAATCTTTAGATTTCGGATTTAAAATTTGATTTTAACTATTCACTTTATGTTTATAAGATTAGGAAAAAAAGTTAGCACAGTAGGATGGTTGTTCATCCTACTGTGCTGCTGGAGCTAGGTAGAGACATGAGGAGTTCCTTGGTATCTTAGTTTTGTTGTTGTTGAGACAAAATACCTAACACCTAAAGTTAAAGGAAGAAAAGTTTATTGAGGCTCACAATTTGTAGAGGTTTCAGTCTGTAATTGGCTGGCTCTGGGGCAAAGAGGCATCGCAGAAGAGAAACACTTGGTTTTCTCTTCTGGAAAGGTAGCAAAGCAGAAAAGCGACCAGTGTTGTCTCTTACGTTTACGTTAAAGCCAGGTAGCCCTTAATCCTAGCCTCACCGTGAATCAGTTCCAGCCAGCATCACTTCCTTGATCCCAGCAACACAAACCCTAGATTGCCACCTGAGAAAAGTCCCACCTATGAAGGCATGAGGCTTTGGGGTACATCTAGGTACAAACCATAATACTTGGTCTTCCCCAAATTTCTGACTTAGGTTTCCAAAAGAATATACTAGGACTCCTTCAGAATTAGAACTGTGAACTCAGAATGATTTAGTCCTGAGTACCACACCTGGTGGTGTGGCTCAAGTAATGTGTCTTTAGGACTGCTTTCTGTGTTGCTGTGTACTGCTGGCAGTTTGACCTCTAATATGAAAGCCATGGGGAAGATTTTGATGGCATACCTGGAGCCTGGTACAGTGTTGAACAAACCATTAAAGCCAGTAGAGCGAATATTTAGATTCCTTTCTGTTGCAGATTATATCTAGGTGTTCCCCCAAAGCCTCATGTGCACATAGGTGGGGCTTTGTGGAGGTGATGGGGTCATTGGGGTGTGGTTCTCATGGATTCCGCCACTGATGAGTTTATAGCTACACAAGTGTGGTTTGTGAGGCAAAGCCTTACCAGAGGCTGTGGTGGGTCCTGGCAGGTCTGTCTCCCTCCCGATCCGGATCCCGTGATCTCTGCTCCTGCTGCCATACCTTGCATGAGGGACTGGACCCTCTAAAACTGTGAACCAAAGGAAACCTCTCTTTTCTTTAAGTTGTGGGTGTTGGATATTGGGTCTCAGTAACAAGAAAGTACCGGAAGCACTTGTGCATAGTCATCTCTCCTTTTTGTGTGGGTGAGTGTAGGAGAGAGTGTGAAAGTGTGTGTAGGAAAGGGAAAGCTTGAAAGAGCACAAGGCTAGTGTGAGAAGGCGCGGGGAGCTCGCTGGCATCAAGAGGGTGTGAATATGTATTTTGAGGAAGGAGGGGACTGGTTGGGCCTTACCAGCTTCATATAAACCTGGGTTCTGCATCACAGGAAAGGGAGGCTTATATCCGTTCTAGAAACTGGTACTGAGTAATCAGAATTACTCAATAAAGAGGAAAATACTTGGCAGTAATTGTAATAATCAGCTCAATTGGACTCACAGAGCAGAGATTCAAATCATCTCAAGAGAAGGAAGGACTTGATGGAAAGCAGCAGGACCCAAGGCAGGGAGTAGACTGACCTTGCCCTGGAACGCTATCATAGCAGTTACTGCGTTGATTCTTTCCCCACTGACTGCTTCTGCTTACCTTCAGGTTAATCTTTCAATTCTAGTTTTTTGTGTTCCTGGTTGAAAATATGACATCTTTTAGCTTTCCTGTTATAATATATATCTATATTATATGTCCATATAATGTATATCTATATTATATATCTATAACATAGATATATATTTTTTTCTTCCCCTTCATCTTGAGGACACTGTTTACTTAAATAAGATTTATTAGAAAAATGGCAACCCACTTTTCCTGGCAAGTGGACCATTCTGTTAGAACTTTCTGTGGCTGAGGTAGGGGTTGAGGTGGTCTGTGCTATTTTGTTCAGGACTCCTGATGCATCACTTAGACTCCCAGGCACCAGGGGTTGTGTCTTAGCTTAGCAAGGGCTCTAGGCTGTCTGCCTGTCGGGTGTGGACATTGCCTCTCTGGGTCTCTACCTCTAAATCTTTTCTGTTGTTTGAAAGGTAGATCTAGTGATCTGGCTAAAGGTTGAGCTGCAAGAGACATTGAGAAAAAGAGCTTTAAATGGCTTTCATAATGTTACGATTATGTAATATGATGATAGGTTTAACCAAGTAGAATTTTCATTTAAACGTAAACCCTTTAATGTGAGGTTTATGTGTAACTTAAATAGTAACTATAAAGCAGCACACATATTATAAATTTGGATCTCTGTTAAACTGTATAGAATGTTTTCAGTGTTTCATTGAGTTTTAAGTTCTTTTTGAAAAATGCAATCAGCTTTCTATACCATGAACTTCGTATAAATATAGTAATTGAAGACTAAGAATGATAGGAACATTTAATATTGTGGTATTCTGAAGACTTAACCAGAAGTGAGTTTTATAAATATGAAAATAGATTGTGTCTATTGTTTCCTTTTCTTTGTCTTAGGAAGCAGGGGCTGGAGTGACATTTTTATTTTTACTTAATTAATTAATTAACTAATTTTGGTGGAACTAGAGCTTGAACTCAGGCCTTTGCACTTGCCAGGGAAGTGCTTATTCCACTGAACCATCTCCCCGACCCCCTATTGTTTCCTTTTCTAAAAACTTTAAGAACTGCTTAATTTTAAAATAATGACTTCAGGACTTACAGGAATAAAAAATAGATAATATTTCAAAAAGGCTAATAATATACATTTATGCATGTAATGTAATGACTGAGAAAACATTTAGTGCTGGTTAGCAATTTATAAGAAATTTCACATTCACAATTTAGAGGCTTCCTATACTATGTTAATAAAAATGAATTTTTTGGCTTGTATATATTTTCTCATATTGGCAATGCAGACACACATCGTAAGACATCATTAACATGATGTGTGTGGAAATATCTGGGCCATGTCAAGTGCTTAGAAATTGCAGTGAAATGTTTCATACTATGTGACCTCTAGCACCTATGAAATTGCATTATACTTTGGTCTCTACTATTACTGATTGACTATGTTGCTTTCAAACACTAGTGTGTTTGTTTTGTCCTAAGTGCAGACCTCTTTCACTTTAAGGTTGATATGATTCTAGGTAGATTTGCAGTTTATTGCATTATGTCCTAGACTACTGGTAACAGTTAATTTCTTTTTTTTTTTTTTTTTT
>NDGN010682321.1:0-10367 GCA_002564285.1 Tympanoctomys barrerae | reverse complement strand
AAACACCAAGACAAAAAAAAAAAAAAAAATGTTGCCACACAAGAACCAGAAATGGTATACTGGTTGATACACTGTGTCAACTTAAAAGGTTTATAAGTTTAATCAAGTGACTCAGCAGAGAGCCAGGATTCTTAAATTTGTAAACATCCTCATCCTGTGCAAGAGGAGGGCATGGACACCATGAGTTCTACACTCCTGTCCCAGGAGAGCTGATACTGTAAAGGACAGACATGACATGTTTGTTCAGACACAAAAGAGGCACAACACCAAGAGTGAAACCCAGTGTAAACACCAGGGATTTGGGTGCTACCGATCAACCTGGACCGGCACAGTTCTGCCAAATGCACCATCTGCAGGGACGCTGTGCCTATGCAGGGGCGGGGGCTATGTGGAAAATCTCCACACCCCCCTCTCAGTTTTGCTGGACATCTGCTCTAAAACATAGTATTTTAAGAAAACACCTGGGCTGTGGTAGAGTTCGGTGGTAGAGCGCTTGCCTCAGAGGCATGAAGCCCCGGATTTTCTCCTCAGGGTGGGGCTCCAATAGGCACTGCTGTGCCTCGGCCCTTGTTTCCCACCCCAGAGAGATGCTGGCACTTGGGATGCTGTCCTACGAGGGAGTACAAGCACCCCACACAGATCAGCCAGGCCTTGGGGGGCATCTGAGTGAGGGCAGGAAGGTAAAGGTAGGTTCACCTGATCAGGACATATTAAGGAACACCTGTGGCCTGAGCTTCTCAAATGACCAGGGCACTGGTATACTTTCTTAGTATGTAACACACATACGAAGAAATTACAAAAATCGAATCTGTGTGGTAGAAGAACACTGACATCCTAGTGAGCAAGGAGTAGCCTTCAGTTCCGAATGATGTATGCCTATTGTTCTTTGCCTGACTGTGACAGTGAGAAGTGTCCTTGGGAAACGAAAGAAAGGTGGCCACACAACTGGAAGCTCCCAGGGCTCAGACCTCTGAGGGGTCCACCAAAGGGAGCTGGCTCGCTGGGTTTTGAGCAGCCTGCGGCTCGTGTGACCCCAGGGATGTAAAGCCAGAGCCTCCTGCTGCACATGCCTGCAGGTAGACAAACAGCCATCTGTAGCCTAAGGACCAGAGGGAAGTGAGCAGGGAAGAACACCTCACCTGCTTAGCCCATCGCGCTCTTAGAGCCGTGTCTGTTACTTGCTGCATGATCTTCTGAGATCCTGTGTTTATGCCCGTTCCTTCCTGCAGCCCAGGTTAGGAGCCCCTGCGTGTGTCACAAGGTCTATAACATTCAGCCTTGTGGCACACTGGGCTCATCAGAACAACGCCCTGCCCCACTTGCTGTGCAGCGAGCCCAGCTGTGCACAGGCACCTGCCGCTCCGCTGCCCTTGCCTTGGCCACAGTCCCAGGCACTGGGGCCTGGTACTCACCGCCGCTCAGCTCCAGGCTGCCTCTGCGTCTACCCTCACTGGACCGTGCATGCCAAGGCCTCCTGACTGGACACTCGTCTTCTGTCCATTCCTTATTATTTCTTGTACGCCACTGTCATTGCAGTCTTAGGAAGCACCCCTGCCAGTGGGAAGCCACATCCCCATGGGTCCTGGTGCTGGGGTAACTGGAGCAGCCTTCATGAGCTCCCGAAGCTTTCAGAGGGGGAACAAGACTTTACTGGCCTGTGTGTCCAGCAACGATGTATGCACTCAGAAGCTCTCAAAGAGGGTCTGGGGAGGTGGCTCAGTAGAATAAGTGCTTCCCTGGCAAGTGCAAGGGACTGAGTTCAATCCCCAGATCCGAAAAAAAAAAAAAAAAAGAAACCTCTCAAAGAAAATTCAAAACAGAGCAGGCAGATGAGGAACAGCTGGATTTTTAGCATCCCTGTACTGCGAAGCTACTATTATTTTTGTACCAGGAGTCAAACTCAGGACCTTGGGCTTGCCAGACAGGTGCCGTGCTGCTGAGCTATATCCCCAGGCTAACGTGAAGTTGTTGTTAATAGACATGCGCTCCCCACACCCCTACCCCCCCCACGCTCTGCAACTAAAACACAAGCATCTTACGTGGAGTCAGGAAGTGAAATATGAGGGAGAAATGGAAGCATCTATCCCCCTTCCTGTCACAAAGTGAACTTCATTAGATTAAAAAAGCTACAGTCAACAAAATAGCTTGCGTGGCTAGTAAGTGCCGGGCTTGGTGGAGGATGCAGTCTCATTCCATACTATATATGGGCATACAGACAAGAACATATAAACAGGGGCTCAGGTCAAGCAGGGTGGAGAGTGGGGCACAGCTTGGGCCACAGGACAATGGCTTTGCATCAGGGCCCATGGGTCACCTGGTGTGTACGTAATTTACTACTTATACCATCTTACAAATCCCTATTCAATCTTCTTAAAGTAACAGACTATGTAGTTAATTAAAGTCAAAGTTTGAAAAGCAGAGAGGTCAGGGAATGTTTTAATGTTGAAAAGAACCAAGAGTAACTAGAACAGATGTCTGGCAGAGATAGCAAAACATGAGGCAAGCTAGGTGTGGTGGTAGACACATCTTATCCCAGCATTTGGGAGGCTGAGGCAAGAGGTTCACCAGAGCTCAGGGCCAGCCAGCTACACAGTGTGAACAAGACCAATCTGTAACACACTGGAAGACCCTATGTCTCAATAAAACCAAAACAAAAATAATTTTCCTAGGCCAGCCCGATAGTTCAGCAGATTAAAGCGCCTGCTTAGGCAGATACAGGGACCAAGGTTCGATCCCCAGGATGCCATGCCAGCCCCCATCCCCCTGGGCACACTGAGACAGTGATTGGGACTGAGTGTGGTGGCACATGCCTGCAATCCCAGCACCTGAGAGGCTGAAAAGAGAAGGATCACTACATGTCCAATTTGTGTAGTGAGACCCTGTGAACCCTGTACTAAATACACTGAAATAATAATATTACTAATAAATCAAACTATTTTTACACACAGAAGCCTACAAGTTGCCACTAGGTATGTGAGGGATATTAATAAATAGTATTGCATGTGTCTAATTTCTTTGAAATAGTTACTAAATGAGTACAGTTACATGACAGTTACAAAGGGACTACTACATGTTCTCTGAAGTTATATTTTTACTACCACAAGCATTTTGATGGGAGTCTTACTAAGATGTATTATTTTCTTCTGTCTTCATAAAAAGATAAAACAGTTAAGTGAAAGAAACTCTGAGGAAAAACAAGACATTCACACGGCTGCAAAACACTGCCCAACAGATACTGGTCACAAAGGAGAACAGCTACGTCACCCAAATGCCAAAGGCAGCAGTCAGCATCACTCACCTCTTCCTCTCACGCCCTGCACTGAGGACAGGACATCGCAGCTGTAGCGTTCCTGCCAGACACACAGCAGTCACTGGGAAAGCCAGGAGAAGGAGCATTTAGGGTACAATTTGGCCTACACACTATATGTGTAAAAATATTAATGTAAAGTTGTAAAAGAAAAAGAGGAAGAGCCATGGACTAAAGGTGACCAAAGAGTCATGACAACAGAGTTGAACACACGACTTTGGACCTTCTCCCGCTGTATGGGTCATTCTTAGTACAGTGGGCAGCTTCTGACCAGTCTACACATTAGATAATAGGACTGCCTCAGGAGTCACTTCCTAATCCTGGTAATTACACTGTCGCTCTACACGACAGAGTCCTGACAGTCTGGGAAATGCACATTAAAGCATTTCAGGAGAGAGAAGCAGCATTTCTGTTGCTGAGCAGGAAGGTGGGGATGCAGCCAAGTCTGAACATGTGTGGAATGGGCAAAGGGTAGAGGGTAGGTAGTCTTTGCATTCTTTTGCAATGTTTCTGTAAGTCTGAAACTGAAATTGTATCCAAAATGGAAAATGGAAAACAGAAACGGTGTTTCCCTTAACCGCTATCTAGTAATTTGGGACATGTGTGGACATCAGGAATATAATATAACTGAGTGACACTCTGGGGCCATGTGGGTATGTACAGCTATTTGCTGCATACAGACATTCCGGCCACATAAAGGATGAATTTCTGTAAATACTTTTAACTTTTTAAAAATCTGTTCCTCTCTGATCAGGTCAGCCTTCACTGCTGATGACAGTCCACCCCTACCCAGCCTGCTATGCCTTCTAATTATGGGCTCCTAGTTACCGGCTCTAATTTATCACAGGCTTGGAATGGATTACACTCCTTAAGCTCATGTTCATGTCATACAGCAAAGGCACTAACCCAGAAAGGAAAGTGACCTGTAGGATGGGAGACCTCCAAATCCCGAAGAGCACAAATCGGATGTGGACACTCGCTAAGTGGTTTTCCTGTGATATTACACAAGTACACAGAAGAGTAAACAGTCTCTTAGCAAAGAGCTGCGTTACAAAGTCAGTATTTCGGGGACTGGACTCTGTCACATTAATCTTGGCTTCCTGGTGGCCTTTTTTGTTCAATTTCAAGTGGCCAGATACATGTCTAAAGATTAGTAAAGTGCTCTTTATTTTGAGATTTCCTCCAAGCTTTTATTTTAACAAAGAAACCCACATTTCATAATATCCAGATATTTTACAGTTTACCAAGAAGTTGGCATATTGCTCAAAGTTTATATTATTACTCACTTCTATTTATACAGAAAAAAGAGACCACAACAAAGAGTAAAAGAACACAGGCTACCAGGCATCTGAGCTAGATATAGCTTAAAAAGTCAAGGGAAATTCTGGAGCACCTTGTTCACCCAAAAGTATTTTTCTGGGTATTTTCATACAATCAAATCTACTTCCTATCTACTTCCTGACTCTTTGTAAATGTTTAATAATCTCTGGCATTCCAAGGGTCATGCTCCATAGAGAACTGTATTTTAAAGAATTACAAGAATTGTGGGTTGAAAGAATTACCTAGAACCGCCAAGTCTGTCCAATGGTTGAAACTGGCTTTTGATGAAACTAACATGAGATGCCTTCTGAGCTGACATTAACATTTTGCAATTACTTCTAAACCCAAACTGAGGATGTATTACTATCCTGGGAACTGCTAAAGGAAGGTGTAGTAAAGCCACCTCAGGGGACATTATAGCAACCAAGAAAAGAATAGGGAAGTTCTTTAGTGCTGGTATGTAATGGACTCCAAGACAGATTACTGAATGAAAAAAGGAAACTGCAGACGCACAATAAAAGCTAACTGAAATGGACCACAGTTTAATGTAATAGTTAAAATTATAATACTGTGAAAAGAAAACACATTAGAAAATCTTTCTGATCTTGCATAAAACAATGGTTTCTTGGAACAACAAAAGGATGAACAACAAAAGAAAAAAAGTAGGGAAATTGGACCTAATCAGAATAAAAGACATATGCTTCAAACAACCAAAACATTGAGATGACATGACAAATCACAGAATGGGAGAAACACTGGCAAATCACATCTCTGATAAGCAACTTGTAGCCAAAGACATTAAGAAGCTCATCACATGCAAATATTCTAAAAAAATAATAATCTGAAACACTCTTAGTCCCAAGAATTTCAGACACGAAACAGTCTAGAATACTTCCCTCACTGGGTTATTACAAAACTGCACAGGTTAATCTTTGCAAAGAGCTTAGGAAAGAACCTGGCCCTGTGTAAGCTCCACATACATTGGATAAATAAACAGCTGCAAGAACATTTAGATATGTTCATTCAAAACAGTATCCTGGGGCAAAGGAAACACTTTAGATAGGCAACGGCTTCTCCTTTCTCTGAGCAATTATTGCATAGGTAATGAGTGTAAAAAGCTTGGTCCCATTACTCCATGTGTATCTGTTCTCTCTCCCTGGGGACTCTAATTAGCTGCAGGCTTGACTGTTCTCAGAGCTCTGTGATAGCCAGCCCTAGTCAGCCATGCAGGGACTGGCTGGCTTTAGGACTAGGGAGCAAGCAGTGCCACAGCAGGGGCTATGAAGGCCGCCATGCCACCTCGATGAGATCTGCTCTCCCAGACAGTGTCCTAAGACAGTCTCAGAGGAAAAGTGCAGGGAGGCAGAGCCATGTCTGAAAGCAGGCTAACGACTCCTGGAAACAAGAGGCAGCTTTCCTCTTATTCATACTCTGCTCAGTATGTGAAGGAATTGACATGGCTTACTGTAAATTAATGTAACATGTAAAATAGGGGATCAGCAAAATATAAATTAAAATGAAAGATAAATATGGGAGTAGAGGGATAGAACCTGAACATGCAGGAAGCTTGAGTCTGGGGATAATGAAGCCCTTCCCAGCCTGCGTCCTCAGGAGAGACTTCTCACCTGGACGCTTTACACGGAGCATCCTGAGTGATGCGAACGGAATGTCCCCAAGAATGCTTTAAAGCAGTGCCAACAGTGAGTTTTGTTAGCAGCCTCTCCCAACATCCCCTTACAAAACTGCTGACATGACAACCAAGCATGGTGCCAAAAAAAGCAACTCGAAGGGGCCAGAGCCCAAAGGGCCCAGCACTATGAACAGCAAAGCAAGGCGCAGCCAAAGGGGGAAAAAACAGAGCACATGTCTTTTACAAACATATTTTACAATTATCTCTTCTCTCTGCTGGTTCCTGATAAAAACTGTTTGGAAAAACACGTTTCTAGTCACATCTACTCTCTCAGTGGTCTGTGTTGATCAGCAAAGGAGGATAATCTGTATCCTTGACAGATCAAAGAGCAGAGTGGCTTGTCTGTCCGTCTGTGGCAAAAACAGAGGCAGTAAATCCCACCTAATCTGATCAGAGCGGCTGCAGTGGCCCAGCTGCCCCTCCTTGCGCACCTGTCTGGGAGGCAAGCTTCACCGGGAGCAAGGCACAGAGGTCCACTGCTCCGCGCCATGAGGGAAGCGGGTTCTGCCCGCACCCACGCTGTGCACCTTGGCAGTGAGATTTCTAGCTCTGTGCATGCCATTCCCTCCAGCGAGCATATATCAAAAGACGAAGACCAGAAGCCAGCCAGCAAAAACTGGAGGCTGGAAAAGAACTGAAATTATTCCATGCATTTTTAGAACACAATGCAATGAAACTGAGAAATGTGGTAAAAGAATCACAGAAATTAAGCAAATACATGGTAATAAAACAAAACCTTTTAAAATAATCAATGGGTCACTGGAAAAAAAAAATCAAGGAAATTAGTTCCTAGAATCAAAGGATAATGTGAGTACAACAAACCAGGACTTATGGGACACAATGAAAGCACTCCTATGAGTGGATGTTTACAGCTGTGAAGGCCCACATCAGAAAAACAGCATGCCCAAATAAACAGTGATGCACCTTAAGGTCCTACAGCGCCAGAATAATCCAAATCCAAAGATAGTCCAAGGAAGGAAATTGTAAAGATCAGAGCAGAGATCAATGAAATTCAGAATTTAAAAAAAAGGAATCAATAAAGCAAGGGCTGGTTCTTTGGAAGATTAAACAAAACTCACAAACCCATGCCAGTCTTACCCAAAAAGTTCAAATTGATGCAATTAGAAATAAGAAAGAAAGCATTTCACTTTCAACTACACCTTATTTGTCCAGAGTAGCTATTTATCGTCTCTCTCCCTCTTCTTTCTCTACCTTTCAACAAATCCTCTTTTAAAAACTAGAATAAAAATTAAAAAAGTAAAATCACAAGAAGCTGTCAAAATCCAGATTACTTCAAACTACTCTGAAAACCTTTGCTCTCATAGAGAACTGAGAGGAATGGACAGACTTCCAGATACACACGAACTACTAAGGCTGAGCCAAGAAGACATACAAACTGCACAATCCAGCATCAGGTCATGAGACTAAAGAAGTAAAAAACAAAAACAAACTACCACCTAAGGAAAGCCCAGGCCCCAATAGAGCCACAGTCAAATTCTACAGTAAAATTAGGGAACGTCTAATGCCAACACTACAGCAGAACAATAATCCACACCCCCTACCCCCACCCCGCCAGGACACTGCAGTGAGTTAGTCACCCAGGTAACAGTTCAATTGCAGATCTGGCTGCCCCCACCTCTTACACTCGATGGTCACTGTGAGGCACAGCTGGTTACTATGATGCACACTGTATAAACCCATCCCCAGCTGACAAGCCATACTGCCTCTGTACCTTGTGCTTGCTTATCCCGTATAAGTGGTAGACCACCAGCGATCAGGGCCTGATATTTTGGGAACAGTCCCAACCAGTGCCCATCGACATAAATAAATCTGCCTCCAAGTCCTGGTGACTGTGTCGGTGTTTCTATTTGCCACTGCATCATGACCCAAACTAATTAAATGGAAAGGGAAGGAGTTCATAACTTTCAAAGTCATTCCCGGGACAGTTCTCTGTCTCCAAAACCACACAAGGACCCACCTGAAACAGAGAACCACAGGCCAGTCTCTCTAGTGAACACTGATGCAAAAATCTTCAACAAGATACTAGCAAGCAGAATGCAAGAAATCATCGAAAATATCATGCATCATAACCAAGCTTCATCCCAGGGTTCACAAACAATTCAACATACTTAAATAAATAAAGATAATACATTGCATAAACAGAGGCAGGGACAAAAATCCATGATTATCTCAATAGATGCAGAAAAGGCCGTTGACAGAATCCAGCATCCATTCATGATTAAAACCTCAAAGAAAATACGTATAGGAGACCTTAGCACAATCTGATAAAAGCTACATATGACAAACCAATAGGTCAGTATAATATTATGAGAGGCTGAAAGCTGTCCCTCTAAAATTAGGAATAAGAGAAAGGATGTCTGTCATCGCCATTACTGTTTGGTATAGCTCTTGAAGCATTAGCCAGAGCAGTCAGGTAAGAAGAAAAAGAAGGGAAGGAAGAAGTCAAAGTATCAATAGTTGCAGATGACATGATTCTGTACATGTAGAAGACCCGAAGACTTCCACCAAGAGACTGCTGGAATTAACAATCCAAGTCAGTAGTGTGCCAGGGTACAAAGTCAACAGAGAAAAAATAGCATTCCTGTAACCCAGCCATAAACCCACCAAGAAAAAACAGTATCTTTCACAACAGTATCAAGAAAAACTAAAGGAAGTAAAAGAGCTCTACAAAGAAAACTATGGTACTACCTCTGAGCAAGGACATCAAAGAGGACAGCAGAAAATAGAGAGCTATCAACACTCCTGGATAGACAGACAGAACAAACACAGTGCCAATGGCCACACTTTCAAAACTGACATACAGATTGAATGGAATTCCAATCAAAATACCAACTGCATTCCTCACAGGACTAGAGGAAACAATCTCAAATTTCATATGGAACCAGAAGTGACCTAAAATAGCAAAAGCAATCCTAGGCAAAAAGGGCAAGGCAGAAGGAATCAGTTCTCGACTTCAAGACTACTACCCAGATAAAGTGATGAAAATAGCAGGATCTTGGCAAAAACAATAGAAGTGTAGCCCGGTGGAACAGAAAAGAGGATACAGAGACCACTCCAAGCACATTCAGCTACATGATCTTTGACAAAGGGACCAAACACATATGCTGGAGGGAAAGGCAGCCTCTTTAACAAGTGGTGCTGGGAAAACTGGTGATCCATAATATAATCAAGATCAAATTTAAATCTGTATCTCTCACCATGTACTAAGTTAAAATCAAACTAGATGAAATCCGAATAAAAAAACAGAGACAATCTGCTGGAAGATAAAATACATTAACTCGGGTATAGGCATGGCCTTTCTGAACAGAACCTCAACTGCACAAGCATTAACAAGTCAGCAAATCAGTCCTATCAAATTTAAAAGGATCCAGCACAGCACAGGAAAGAACCAACAGAAAGAAAAGGCAACCTGCAGAATGGGAAAAAATTTGCCGGAGGACAAATACAGACCATCCCAGTAAAAGATTCAATTAAAAATGGGCAACTGAAATGGACAGAAACTTCTCAGAATAAGTACAAATGATCAATAAACACATGAGAAAAAAAAAATACACATCTCTGGCCATTACAGAGATGCAAATTAAAACAACACTGAGAGTTCATCTTACTCCTGAAATGGCCACCATCATTAAGAAATCAAATCACACCAAAAGCTGGTGAAGCTAAGGGTGCGGGGAGGAGCACCCCTTCATTACCCCTGGGAGTGTAAACTAGTACAATCGCTACAGAGTTCAATATGGAGATTCCTCAAAAATCTGAAACAAGAAATTCCATTTGCTTCAACTGTTTGCCTTCTAGGTATCTTCTCAAAAGAGTTAAAGATACCCTACAGCAATACAAGAGTACCCATGTTTATAGCAGCACAACTCATAATAGCTAAATCCTGGAAGCAGGCAATATGTCCATCAACAAAAGAATGGATAAAGAAAATGTGGTGAGAGCCAGCCAAATAGCTCAGCGGATTAAACTGCCTGCAAGCAGGTGCAGGGGCTGGAGGTTGGATCCCCAGGGCTGCTGTGCCCCCCCCCC
>NDGN010679168.1:0-11045 GCA_002564285.1 Tympanoctomys barrerae | reverse complement strand
GGGGAAGGAGGGAGGCAGAGGCTCAGAAATGGTTACAATATGTTACAGGTATATACATGCACCGTCCCTGCATGTATGTGATTAGTAGACCCCATCGAAAGAACCACTGTGCACGTGCGGGGGGTCCCAGCTCAAGGTGCCAGCGAGCGTGCTCCTCATCTGCAGCCCTTCGGCGTGTGGCAGAGCACACGTATTCAGAATCAATGTTGTTTGCGAACTGTGTGAAGTTCCTAGGGCCATTCTGTTGTGTTCATTCTGATACGCCAGCTTTATTAGATTAAGGAGCAGCTGCCAACTAGAGAGCATGCTCCTGGGGGGCCTGAGGGGCCTGGGGGGCCATGGAGGTGGGACCTCAGGGTCTGTGTCCAACCTCACCCCTGCCTCTCTGGCTATGTTTCCCTGTCCCTCTTCCTGCTGGGCAGCAGCGCTGGGCAGTGCTGCCCCACCGACCCTCCTGCCACGCTTTTCCTGTACGTAGTTCTAAAATATAATTTGACAATTGTACAACTATTCAGTTTCTTTATATACATTTTCTTGCTTTTCAAAAGCTATGACATCTGTTCAAGTCTACAGTAATATAGAAAATTCTTTTTTAATTCCATTTTATCAAGGTCGTCACATCTAGTAGCTTTTTTGCACTTAACTGCTGCATGTTTGTGTTCACTGCTTCAGGATAGGATTAATCAGGATTCCAGTGACGTTTGTCCAGCATGGGCATTTTTTGGTATCATACTCAGATTGAACTGAAAGCATTAACACTGAGCTACATCCCCACTACCAGCCCTATTTTATTTTTTATTTTTGAGACAGGGTCCTGTCAAGGTGCCCTACCTCGGCTTGAATTTCTTATGCTCCTCCTGGCCCTGCCTCCAGGGGTTCTGGGAATATGGCTCTCCACCAGCATGGCTGACTGTGTGTGGTTTATTTTTGCATTGAGGATTGGACCTATGGCTTCACATGTATTCGGCAAGTGCCCTACCACTCAGCTGCATCCCTAGCCCTTTTCATTTTGAAACAATGTCTTACTAAATTGCTGGGGTTGGCCTGGTAATTGCCACCTTCCTGCCTTAGCTGGGACCCCAGGCGACATGCTTATCTGTGAGGAGATCTTGAGGCACTGGCTCATGGGCTGTGGAGGCTGCAGGGTGGTCTGGGAGGCCAGAGACCAAGGGAAGAATGGCAGTCCAAGTCCAAAAGGTCCCTGGAGCAGAACTCTTCAGTCCTTTCTTTGTAAGGCCTTCAACTGATTGGATGAGGCCTACCCTACTCTGAAGAGAAATCTACTTTACTGAAGAGCTACTGGTTGAAGTGTTTATCTCCTGTGCAAATCAGTTCACAGCCTCTCTAGACCACGTCTGCCTGAAAACGGTGCTTTTACCTGGCCGAGATGATTCGATGATGGAGCCTACAGTCTTTGCCGTCTAACTTTTCTCAGGGCAGAGCACTCCCTCGTGTGGAGCAGGCCTCACAGCAAGCTCTGCCTGCTGCGCTGCCACTGCCAAGCCCCGGTGCAGAGTGAACTGCATGTTTTGGCAAAGCATGCCACTCTGCTTGTGGTGAGTGCTTGTTTGCATTTCAGTTCTGGCCGTCCTTCCTCTGCTGGGTGTGGTGTTGGACTAGACCCTTCCCCACCTCCTGGCCTCCAGAGTGTGCAGGGGAGCTGCCCCTTGGACCACTTTAGGCTGTGGCTTGTTCTTTCTGGGACTGTCTGTTTGAGACAGGGTTTCACTATGCTGCTCGGGCTGGCCTCACAAAGCTCTCCTGTCTCAGCCTCCCAGGTGCTAGAATGAACCAAGCCTGCTTGGTTCTTTTTGTTTGGAAGTTTCTAAGATGTCCATTCACGTCAGAGGAGTCAGGAATGTTTCCTAGCCAAGGCCTGGTTTGGCAATGATCTCAGTGGGAGCTTGATCTGACCCTGACCCTCTCGTTTGTCCACCTGTTGGCCTATCCTTCACTTGTCTTGGCTCCCCACTGTCCTGAGATCCCGCAGTGGCAGTGCCCCGCTAGTGGGATGAAGTAAGACAGTTCTCACAGTCCCCATCAGGCCCCAGTCTCCCTCAGTGGCGTAGAGGGCTCTGCCTGTCCAGGGGCCAGGTGGGGCTGGCTGTGCCCTTCCTGGATGCCTCTACGGCTCCAGGTAGACAGGCTGCTGGTCTCCTTGACCCAGGCTACTCTCCATGGGTGTAGAAAAAACAACAGTGACCCATGTGGGCAGTCTAGTCAGGTGGCGAGGTCGCCATGGCCGAGGAGGATGCCCCTGCAGCTGATCCTCCAGCATCTCAGGAAATGTCCCCATGGCTCTGAGCATGCCTGGGCAGGGCTGTAGGGGCTCCTGGCAGGGATGTGCAAAGGCCCATGGCTCCAGGCTCTCTTGGAGATGCTCTTGTGGAGGGAGGATGGCTGGAGGCGGGGGGCTGGGGGCTGGGGGCCAGGTGAGCTCAGGCTGAAGGCTTTGAGATGGACACCTGGCCTGCTCATTACCCCTCTGGGTCCTGTGAGCTTCTGGGCTCGCACTAGGGCAGCTATCTGCTGCATGAGGCGTGAGGTGTGATCTTTCTCCTGTACTCCTGGCCCCCAGCAAGGGACTGGAGAGAAGCCAGTGTCCTCTTCCCATTGTCCTCTGCCCTGCCTGCCTGGTTCCCTAGCCCACCCAGGGCCACGAGCCTGGGCATCACCAGGGCTCCTGGCAAGTGTGTTCAGCGGCCTTGCTGGATGTTTCTGCTGCCCTGGACTTGCTGGGTGTGCTGGCACACACCTGTCATCACAGCACTCAGGAAGCTGAGGCAGGAGGACTATGACATGTTTGGGGCCAGCCTGAGCTACATAGAGAGACCCTGTGTCAAAAAACAAAACAAAAAAGCTGTCAGCTGAAGTAGCAAGCAGACTGCAGTCCTGTGGGCTGTTGGGGACCTCATGCACACATGGGACATGAACTTGGGGTGCCAGAATGGCGGGTTGCTAGAGGCACCCCAGAGGCCAGCTGTGAAGATGGTGGCAGTGACGGTGGCGGCAGGGAAGGACAGGCACAGGCCTGTGGTGGTGGGAAGACAGCTGGGGGCTGCTCACCAGAGGCAGAGTTCTGTCACCACTGGCCGTCCTGACCTCCGATCCTGGCAGTGTCGCTGCCATCACCGGGAGCATCTCATACCTTGCTGCTAATGGGACACCAGCACCAAGGCCGGGAGGGAGCTGGCAGTTGGGAGGGGCCTCAGCAAGGGGTGGGTGTTGGGCATGCAACTCTGAGCAATGGGAATTACCTCCCAGGTTGGCCTCAGTTTACTCCTCAATGAAATGGCAGCGATACAGCTGCTGGGAGGGTGGGTCATGCCCAATGCCCAACACAGGGTGAGGTGCAGTGCCCCTTGGTTAGGACTATAGCTGGCTTTCTCCGGAGCCCTTGTACACATAAGCCATGTGCACCTCTTGCCATTGCCTCTGAGTCCTAGAGGGCTGCCTGGACCCTGCCATTTCATCCTTTCTCACTGCCCCCAACACACCAAGATGTACCTGCCTGTAGTGGGCTGGAGATGTCACAGAAATGCAGACAGGCAGAACAGAGACAAGGAGACAATTGTCATTTTATAATTGTACTTAATAAAAAATCCTGCAGCTTCAAAACACTATCAAAGTTACCTAAAGTGAGAATTATTTTTCCCTCCCAGGCTTTTTATTCCTCAATTCCTAAGTTAAAATGTGAAACAAAACAAAACAAAAGAACAGAGCCAGGTGTGGTGGTGCCTCCCTGTAAAGCCAGCACCCTGGGAGGCTGAGGTAGGAGAGTAGCAAGTTGGAGGCCAGCCTAGGCAACTTAGCCAGACTCTGTCTAAAAAAAAATGAAATAAGGCTGGGGATATAGCTCAGTGGAGAGGCCCTGGGTTCAATAGTCAGCACCACAGAATACAAACAAATCTCTTAAAACCAAAACAACCCCCTCAAACCCCAGCGTACATGGCAGAGCTGTTCTATGGAGGGGAGTTGAAGTCCCTGTCTCCTCTTTGGGTCCTCCTCAGGTGGTGTCCACTGACACCTGAAAGGAAGCCCCCGCCCCCACCATCTGTGTCTGAATGCCTGGGCCCTGTCACTGTGACCTCACACAGAATTACATGGAAGGGCTTGCTTGACACGAGGCCAGCCTGGGTTATGTGGATGAGTCCTATAGCCAGTGACAGATGTCTTTGAGGGAGACACGGCCACAAGCCAAAGGTCGCCCTGGCCACTACATGCTGGAAGGGGCAAGGAGGGACTCTCCCCTGGAGACCTGGACTTCTAGCCTCTAGAACAGTGCGACTGAGTTTCGGTTCTTTCGAGCACCCTCTCTGGCTTGAGTGGTGTATGACAGTCCCCCAGCGCCTTTGGCTTGGCCAAGCCTGCGGCCCACTGCTCTTCTCCCCAGAAGGGAGGCTGTGGGAGTCCCTCCGGTCCTGCGTGCCACCTCCCTGAAAGCTTTTCCTTGCCAGCGTGGAGCGTCCCAGCTGCTTGGCTTCCCCACCAGGTGCCCACAAATGGAGGGGCAAAGGGACGCCTGCTGGAGCCCACCCTGGGTGTGCATCTGCGGTGGTCGCTTTCCAGTGTGGAGGCCCCGGGCAATGCCTGTGCATCCTCAGCCTGTTTCCTCACCTGTGTGCGAGGCGCTCCACCAGGGGGTGTGGACCTGGATAAGCCCAAGGCGATCGCCTGGGACCCTGCAGCCCACTCCAGTCCAGGGACCTATGGAGGATCCTTCCCACCTCTTCCAGCTTCTTGGAGCCCTGCTCTGATCCCGGCATCCCTCCAACCCCCAGGTCTGAGCTCTGACGGCTGTTTCTCTGTGTCTCTGTGTCCTCATGCGAAGCTATTTCTTTTTGTTTCTTTTTTTGTGGGGGGCACAGTGTTGCTTTGTAGCACAGGCTGGCTTTCTGCTAACCCCTCAAATATAGTTTTTATTTTGAGTCAAGATATTGCTAAGTGGTCTGCTGTCTAAGCGCCTGCCGGCTGGACCGTGGGCCTCCCACTCTGGGCTCTGCGCTCACTCATCTCTCTTGGGATGGCCAAGGCTAGCTCCCTCATTGTGTCCTGGCCACAGTGAGTTCAAGGCCACTGAATGACGCAGTGAGACCCTGTCAAGAAAAAAAAAAAACAGAAGAGTTAAATGTAGTGTGCTACCTCTTGACCCAGAAATGCCACTGCTAGCTTTGTACTTCTGAGAAATGAAAATGTATGGTCACACTGAAACTTGGGCACAATGTTCATAGCAGCTTTATTTGTCACATCATCACATGGAAACAACACAGATGTCCACCAACAGGTCTTCAGGGGTACTCGGGGGAAAGGGAGCGGCAGCGTGGCTGCACACAGACTCCAGGGTGACTCAGAAGACCTGTACTGAGTAGAAGCAGCCACACGTATGCTGGGCGAGCCCATTTACACAGAGTTCCAGAGATGCACGTTTACCTATAGTATCAGAAAGCAGAGCAGCGGCTGTGGCGGTGGGGGACACAAGGCCACTTTGGGAGGAGGTGGGCAATATTCCCTGTCCTGGTAGGGAGGGTTTTCCAGATGTTACACAGCTTACACACATGCCAGCTATCACATTTCTATCGCGCCTCCACAAAGCTGTCAAAGGGAGAACGCAGCAGGAGAACCACATCTGCAGCGGTCTTCAGGCCCAGCCACTGCCAGGTGGGAGGGAAGGACCAAAGCAGGCTTTCCGGAACCCCAAGGGGCCGCAAGGCTGCCTTGAACTTGGACGTGTTCCAGTGAGGATATACGCGGCTGTCCTGGCCCTCGTTTTGTGAAGTTGCAGATGCGCCGCGGCTGGCAAAAGCCGAAGCCAGATCCAACAGCATGCCGCGCGGAGCCTGAGAGGAGAGCAGGTGGGCGCCCCAAGCTCCCTCCTATTGGTGTCACTGGGGCCACAGGCCGCCACTCGGAGGCATCAGATCTCCATGTAGCCCTGGCGATCAACAATTCATTTACAACCGCTTCCTTTCCTCAATCATAGGCCAGTTGTTTCATGTTATTAAAAAACTGCTCCTCATCTGGAACCAAATCGAGTGTGGAGTCTGCGCGTGGCATTCCAGGCCCTGTACACTTTGCTTCTTATTAATCTTAGAGCTCAGAACCGCTTCTCCCAGTGCACCTCACAGTCTCTGCTCCTCCCTCACAGCCCAGCCCAAGCTTTTCTCTTGAACCACTGGCTTAAGTTTGATGCTCTAGTTACTCCTCGAAAGAAAAGGCAGGGGGGAGTGATCACCCCGCTGCTCACGAGCAGGAGGCACGGAGCCCCGCTTCTGAGCAGCACAGAAGCAAGAGTCAGTGTTCTTCCCAGGGGCTCCACCTCGGTCCACACGAGGCCTGTAAGTCTGCACTGCGTGCCTCAAAGAAAACGCAGCTCCTGACGGCTGATGGGCAACCCCAAACGGACAGGTGCCACGTTCCTCTGAGAACTGACAAACAGAAAAGATCTGCTGCTGCTGCTTTCGATGGTATTTATTCAGGCAAGCACTGTGGAAGCTAGGGCTTTTCCGAGCACTCCAATGACATGAGTGTAGCCCCTCCCCACCCGCCCCGTGAGTGCTTTGTGCAGGACAGGCCTGCACACAGTCCTTCCTCTGGTGGGGACACGTGGGCACAGGACCTGGCAAATCAAGGTTAAAGCTACAGCTAGCATGTACACTGGCACACTCGGGAGAGCTGCTGACTGCCTGGCTCAGAAAATCTCAGTCCTTCACTTCCGAGCAATGAGAGGGGCCTAAGAGTGCCTGTGATGGAGGCCACAACAGCCTCCTGATGCTGGGACCTGCCCTGTATGGGGACGGGCCTCCTGCACCTGTGGCAGCCCTAGTGGAGATCGTAGGAGCCTCACAAAATCACAAACTTCCCAACGATGTCCCAGGGACTCCAAGGACACCATCCTAATGCTGCTTTTGCAACTAGAAAAGCCCAGCTTGTGGATATGCCGTGCTGCCTCCAGGGGTGGCTGCAGCTGGCTCTGACAGAGGCAGTACCCAGAATGCTGAGCGCGCAGTTCTCCCTTCACACGTACTTGCTAGTGCCAGCACCAGGCTTGGCACAGAGCACACAGGGGCCACACACGACACACAGTTACAGTTGACAAGGCAGGCTGATAGGCATGAAGGCAACCACAGGACACAGGAACAGGGGTCACTAGAGGTGGCTGAGTCAAAAGCAAGTTACAAAAATGCTGGAATGTTCAATAGGCTTTTATATCTGACACATATGCGCATGTTTGTGTGTGTGTGTGTGTGTGTGTGCGTGCGTGTGCACACACAGGCCTGTATGAGATGTCTGGAGCCATCCTGGGGACTGGAGTTCCAAGCAACACCCTCAGAAGGAAGCCTAGCTTCCCCTCTCCTCACATTCTCCTGGCAGGTGTCCCCAGAAGTGCTCTCAACGATACTGATCACCTGCTTACCCTCAGGTAGCATGAGGGACAAAGCCCTGCTCTCCCTTGGCTGTGGAGAGAGCTGAAAGGAGGTGGCCAGGACACTGGGTTGAAAGCACCCAGGCACAGATCGCTCTCCTGGGCCTCTGGGGACAGTGCCCTTAGCTAGCTGGGAGCTCTTCCCAGGAGGACACCCTGGGGCTTTCAGTAAAGTGCCATTTGAAGGGCTAAGGGGAAGAGGGGGTTGGATCATGGCAGGGACAAGAGGGGACAGCTTCTCAGACGTGGGCCTGGGATGGCCCCTTCTGCTGCCTGAGGCTTTGTCACTGGATGGGGATCCAGATTCTTACCTAAGGAGTCATCCCTGACAATCTCAAATAGCAAAAATTTCTATTTTCAACTTACGTTATCCCTGAATACAAAGACATTCAAAACGGTGGCACTTGAAGGATTCTAAGAAGTGTCACACGGAAAGCACTTATCCAGCACTCACATTCAATTAAGTGCTACCTAAATGCAAATTCTAACCCGGGTGGCTTGTCTCCTACTTGCCACTGCCCCAAGGGGGCGCTGCATGAAGGGTAGGAGCAGGAAATTTTAAAGCTTCAGGCACTAGGGGGTGGGAGGGCCACAGAAAGCGCCAGGTGCAGGAAGGAGACCGAAGCCAGCAGGGTGGGTGGCAGGAGTGCCCTCATGGCCATGTCTGGCCCAGAGCCCACTCCTGTGAGGGAACGGAGGGAAAGGAGGCGGCTCTTCTGCTCCCATAGACTGGGTGCAACTCCTCCGACAACCAGCAGGGGTCGCCTGGGAGGGCGAGAGTGAGTGTCCTCCCCACCCCCTCCTGCTGCTTAGGAGGACGCAGGGTGCCTGGCACCTTCCCAGGAGAAGCTGGGCGATTCCTGAGCCCCTTCCATTTGTAAGCTCTGAAAGCATTAAAGTGCTTTTAGTATCTTCTACCCGGAAACACTAACAACCCTTAGGGGGAGGCAAAGAGTCCCACCCCATGAGAGAGGACATGGGCGGACCATCCCTCTGTAAACTCAAAGTAGCGTCCCTTCGCACAGCAGGCGGTAGGCACACCTACGGGCCAGTGACTCCGTAGGACACACATCTGCCCATACGCACCCTGTGCACGGCATGTGCACACGCGGATGCCCTGCGGTAGCCACGTGACAGCGGGGGTCGAGGAGCAGTAGCTATGATCAGTGGTATTGTCAAGGACTTGAGAAAGCGAGGGAAGGGGTGCTCGGTCTCCAGCCTGCACTGCCCTTAGGGGGACGCGGAGGCAGACGGCCCTCAGGAAGGCCGTGCTCCCCCTCGGACTCACTGCCCTGGTTCTGGGCCTCAGGGCGAGACTGGATCCTGCGGCTCCGCAGGACCCAGGACGCCGGCCTGGGGGCCGTCGTCATCCCCCCCGATGGGCTGAGCCTGGGGACCATGACGGAGCGGTGTCTCACTGTGGGTGCGCCGCAGGCTATCCAGCTGCGCCTTGCTCTCGATGCTGCACTCGCAGTGCTCACACGCATGCTGCTCGGGGCTTTCCCAGGCCTCGCTAGCGCTGCTCTCGCCCGAGCTGCTCTCGCAGCTCTCGGGGGAAAGAGCCCCGCGAGGCCCCCGCCGGCGCTCCAGCAGGAGCACGCAGCCTCGCCGGGGGCCCCTGTCGCAGCCGCCGCGCCGGGTGGGCTGCACGTCGCCGTGCACCGCCTGGTGCTTGAAGAGATTGGCCCGGCGGCCGAAGGCCTTGCCGCACTCGCTGCACTCGTACGGCTTCTCGCCGCTGTGCACCCGCTGGTGCTGGCTGAGGCCCGAGCGGCCGCGGAAGGCCTTGCCGCACTCCCCGCAAGCGAAGGGCTTGGCGTCGATGTGCACACGCTGGTGGTGGATGAGCTGCGAGATGCCCGTGAAGGCCTTGGGGCACCGGTCGCACAAGTAGGGCTTCTGGCCGCTGTGCGTGCGCTCGTGCTCGATGAGGTTGGAGCTGCGGCTGAAGGCCTTGCCACAGTGCACGCACTCGTAGGGCTTCTCCCCACTGTGGATGCGCTCGTGCTCCAGCAGCGCGAAGCTGCGCCGGAACAGCTTCCCGCACTCGGCGCAGGAGAAGGGCTTCTCGTCGCTGTGGATGATCTGGTGCTTGACGAGGTTGGAGCTCCGCGTGAAGGTCTGGCCGCACTCGGCGCACGCGTAGGGCTTCTCGCCGCTGTGGATGCGCTGGTGCTCGAGCAGGGCGAAGCTGCGCCGGAATCGCTTCCCGCACTCCCGGCACGCATACGGCTTCTCCCCGCTGTGGACGATGCGGTGCTTGATGAGGTTGGAGCTGCGGCTGAAGCACTTCCCGCACTGCTGGCACAGGTACCGCTTCTCGGTGCCCTGGGGCCGCTGTGGCCTTGGAGCGGGGCGGCGGCCCTGGGGACTTCTCTGCGCAGCCATGGAGTCACCCTGCCTCCTGGCCCTCCTTGCTGCTCTGGGGCTCTGTATCCTGCCACCTGCAAAGACAGATAGGGCCAACCGATGTCACTGCTTCTGGGGCCCTCGTGCACGTTTGGCTCTCTGTACCCTTACACTGGGCAGGAACAAGGTGACCCCAAGCGCAAGAGTGTCAGGAAGGCAGCTGGGAATGCAGGCGCGGAAGTGGGGTGACCCGGGAAGGGCAGGGTGGTGTGGGTCCCACCCACAGGAGGCCAGGGTGGCGGCTCACTCACCTGCCTTCGAGTGGAGGTCGGCCACCCACGGCCCTGCCCCTCGCTCCAGCTGGGCCACCAGGTAAGGCTTGGAGGAGGCGAGTCCTGTGCCGAGAAATGACCAAGGACAGAGTCACCCCTGAGCACACTGCAGTCCTGACAGCCTCAGGTGACAGATAGTGCAGGAAGGACTCTGGAAAAGTGCCCTTGGGCAGGTCCAGGGAAAAGCCACCCCAGCCCCATGCCCAGAAGCCACCTGAGGAGGAGAGATGCTGTCACCTGCCTGTGAGGGCCAGCAAAAGCCCAGGATGGAGACAGCCCTTTGCCGTGGGCTCGGTCACAGAGGGCACGAGGGGAGCTGCTTTAGATGTGAAGTTCTCTCCCGGGGGGGCCTGAACCTGGCATGTGTACCATACTGGCTGCCTGCCGGGAAAGGTGGGTTCCCGGGGTCCTTTCAGTGCTCACGCACAGCAGAGTGGAGGCGGTGTCACCTTCACTCCAGAGCTCTGGCCTGTGACCCTCGTTAAGCAGCAGGATGGGCTCCCCTTCCAGGAGTCCTGAAGATGGGAGGCTGGACATGTGCTGGCGAGGGAGGGGAAAGCTGCCCACCCTTCCAGAGTGCTCAGCTCCATACAGTGAATGAATGTTTGTTTGCTTTGAGACAGGATCTCACTGTGTAGTTCATGATGGCTTTGAACTCACTATGTAGCCCAGGCTAGCCTTTAATTCATAGCGATCATCCTGCCTCAGCCTCCTGAGTGCTGAGATGACAGCTGTGCACCACCACTCCCAGCTACAAGGCCCAATTGTTGCAAAAACAATCTAGGTCTGACATAATGCTTTTAAATATTCTAGTATAGCTGGCATGGTGGAGCATGCCTGGCATTGTCTGGCACGGGGAGTCTGAGGCAGGAGGATGGGAGGATAAGTGTGAGTTTGAGGAGACCTTGAGTCCTCTCTCTCTCTCTCTCTCTCTCTCTCTC
>NDGN010678783.1:0-10122 GCA_002564285.1 Tympanoctomys barrerae | reverse complement strand
AGACTCATAGTGATTCTCCTATTTACAGCCTCCCAAGTGCTGGGATTACAGGCCCGCGCCACCGCGCCCAGTCTAGTTGAGATCTTATTCTTCAGCAAACCATCAGACTATCAATTGGGTGTGGTACTCATTCTTTCCAGCTTCCTAAATTCTTTGTATGTTTTCAAACTGTAGTGCATGTTTCACAAATATGAGAAACTTTCGGTTTCACTTTCATTGTCCTCAGATCTCAGAGCCAAAGATAGGTTGGTGTGAGACTGGAGCAAAGAAGGAATATTTGTCAGGGCTAAGTCAAGTGCACAACAGTTCTCCTATTCTAGAGAGTTAGGCAGCAAAGGTGGCTAAGTGTTCACTGGGGTAGTTAATTGGCCAAAGGCAAAAGCACCAAAGTCAGACTGCTGAGGAGGACTTCATAGTTGCCTTGTATGTGGGTCACTCTTCCCATGAAGAATTATTTGGAACTTTATGGTTAATTCAGCATCCTTAAAAGAGACCACAAAAATGATTTCCAATTAACTCCTCCATTCTTCACTATAGTAGGATGACTGAGCTTGGGTCTCCGTGTAGACTACTAAGACAGTGATCCAAGGTCCCCAGTACAAAAATTAAATCCCATAATCACTGACTTCTGGAAAATAAAGGGTTCTAAAGTTTCATTTATCCCAGTGCCTTTCACATGTTTAAAAGGAGCCAGGGAACTTGCGGAGGTGCAGGCTCTTCCTTGGTACATCTAGGACAAAGCCTCCAAGTCTGCAGTTCTCACCAGCTTCTCAGTGACCCCAGAGCAGCTGGTCTATGAATCACAGTAAACAGTGAGAGCCTCTCTAGGGATGCGCATGAGTTATTATCTGTCTAATCTCAATTCCTGTTGACTCTTGGGGCCACCTTCAGAGCTACACCGCAGATTCTATAGCCGAGGATGGGGCCAGCTGGTTGATCAGCGCCTCACAGATCTAGGAATAAGGAATATCCTCTGACAGTTTCATGTCAGTATGCAGAAGGTACACTCCACTAATTTCTGTGATTTATTCAGGTTCACACAAAGTTTTAAGTGGCTGGATTAGGGCTAAAGCAACTAGAAAGTAAATATAGATTTTTTTTTTCAGCTGAATTACAAATTTCAATCACAGAATTACTTTGACATTGTTTTAAAACATCTGTTTTCAGTTCCGTAATTGGATAAAACAGTTAGAGTACAATTAGGGTTTAAGCCTAGCTCAGGATATTCACCTAGCTCAGCCTCTGGAATGCTCTGCAACTTTTGTGAAAAAAGTTTCCCTGGGCCTGATTATTCTCTATGAAATGAGGGAGTCCATATTTGACCTTTCAGATTCATCTGCTATTATAGAGAGCACTGAGCTAAAAGATACAAAAACACGACAAAACATAAGTGAATTAAGTGGAGAGAAATCTATTATAATTCCTATTAGACAATATGAAAGTTTCCTGACAGGATTACTGATTTTGGAAGGGAACCCATACGCAATCTTGCCATGACTCGAGGTTAAATTTTGTGTAAGGTCTGTCATGGTTACTTCTCATTTCTGAGACAAAATATGGCTATCCTGAAAGAAAGGCTTATTTACCTCACAGTTTGTGGAGGCTTCAATCCAGGATCAGCTGCATCCAAGGCAGGGTGGCTTGGCACAGGGGCAATAGTTCAAGGTGGTGGAAAACAGCAAAAGCAACAAGAGCACAAAAAGAACAAACCTCTTGTCCTCCCTTATACTGTAAGTAGGCTACCTATGCTGAGGGTGGGTGGGGATGGTAGGGTTCATACCATATCAAAGCTTTTGCACAGTCTCAGGATGTTTACAAAATAAGGACCTTGGCCCTTGTGGAGTCACTTAGTTTCCCTTCTAAACTTCTCAAGTTGACACAAGGAATCAAACTTTACAACATCCTACAGCATAAACAGCCACACTAGGATATGTGCTCTGTACTCTAAGATGTAGAACTGCTGTGGTACTTAGTGAAGCTTCTAAACTTCTCAAGTTGACATAATGAATCAACCATAACAGACAAAAACGGAAGTTTCTTGGCAAGATTACTAATTTGAGAAATGAACCCACACATAGTCTTACAGAGACACTAGGTTGCATTTATGGGAAGTGAATGTAAATTACTATTTTGAATATTAATTCAAGAAGTTGTTCTGATGCTCTACCCACTTTTAATATCTCTGGCCTGTTAGGAAAAAAAAAAAAGGGTATGGCCCTAGGATAGGGCAGGGAAAATGAGCCCCTCAGCCAAAACCTTGCTAACTGTTTTATTCTGAGAAGAGATGGCTCCCATTAGCAACAATCTTCCTGTTTGTTCATTGCTGTCTAGAAGAGTATTGAAGGCTTTGTTCTTATTCCAACCCTTCCAAGAAGCCTTTCCTGTCTTGTGATTGGCTCAGTTGACTTAGTCTTTCACATAGCATTAGTTTTACCCACTAATATAATTCAGTAAGGACATATTTTACATTCATAGAAGTTTAAAGTTTCAAGGCTCAGAACTAAAAGTTACCTTTTGCTATGTCCTTAAAGGTGTATACAGGTAAGATGTCATGTTAAGCTCTTTGTACAAGTCAGCTTCCTGTTATTGTAGCAAATACTGAAGATACATCAACTTATAATTGAAAAGATGTACTTTGGCTCACAGTTAAATATTTATGCTCATCATCAATTGGTCTCAATTTTTTGGGCCAGTATTAGCACATGGTAGGATTGCATGGCAGAGTGTAGCTATTTGCATGATATCTAGAAAACAAACAAACAGAGGAGAAACAGGGCCTGGTTCCCAGAGTTCCTGTCAAGGGTGTGCTCCGAAGCTCTAGAACACCTCCCCCTAGGTGCTGCTTCCTGAATTTTCCCTCCCAATGGCACCACAGGCTAGGGACCAATACATGGCTATGGGGGACATTTGAGATCCAAGCTGTTGCATTCCTTAAGTAACTTATCTCCATCTTAAAGCAACCTTCTAAACAGTGGACCTTTATTTTAAAGATTAAGAAACTGAGGTTCAGCTAAGCCAGAGAATTAACCCAGCGTCACATGCCTTATAACCAGAGGAACTAAGATTCAAAGCCAAAGCCAAAGCTCATGTCTTCACCATTTAATTAACAATATAAATAATCATACCGCATTAGAATTTTAAATACTGCTGTACAAAAACAATCTATAAAATGTAGTTTTGTATTGTCTTTATCATCATAATGAAACTCTGTCCATAGAGATATCAAATTAGAAAGAAGAAACTTACTTCCCATACATAATTGAAGCTGAAAACAATCTGAAAACTTACTTTTGCTGATGAGTGCAAACTTTCCCTTCCCGACTTTGATCCTGCTGGCAGATAACAAAATAAAATATTTTTAGTTACTTTTTGCCTCTGCAATTATGAGGATAAAAACTCATTTGACATAAGTATGTATCAGGAGAAAAACAATATTCAGTCTCTCTTCTTTCTTGTGATTAATGAGGTCTCAACTTTAAGACACTTTCCTGGCAGAATGGAAGTAGGAGATTCACGCAGCCTATGACCTAATGGAAGCTTTCGGCCAAAGGGCTCCAGGGGTGGTAGCCAAGAGACATTCCCTCTCACCAAGTCTGCAGCAGTTTGAGTTGGTATCTGGTTTGTTGTACCAAACCTTACCTGATTAACATAGCACAAGTTCAGTTCCTCCACACCCTTACTTCTGTGAAAATAAAAGTTACCACTGCTTCAGTGCATTACACGTGACACTACTTTATGTGCTTTATATGTGAGCTCATTTAATGTTTAGTTCATAAGGACAAAGCGAAAGTTCAAAAATGTTAAATATTATATTACATACACAATGTTATATTAGTGTCTTTAGTCTCCCCAGAGATTTTTTTTTTAAGTATTAAACATGTATCTAAGCTTCCACGAACAGGATTTGTTAGTCAATCAATAGGAGCCCAGGCACCCCACCTCACTCCATCTCTGTGAAGGAGATCTCCTTTGGCACTAGCTTGAGGTCCCTGTCCCTGAAGAACCAATCACACTTAGAATCTGTAAACACAAACTCCATCGGTTGTGTCGCTGCATGTCTCTGGACCCGAAACCCCTGCTACTGGAGCTGCTCTTCCTTGAGGTATCCTCAAGAGTACCATCCATGGTGTATGATTTTCCTTAGGTTATCCTTTGGTTTCTGGGATAAGTTAAATGGAAAACCACAGGATGTGGAGGGTAAAGTTCTGTGGGGAGAGTTGGTATCTCTCATGCATGTGAGTGAGCTGGTTATATCTAGACGAGATTTGTCAAAGTCTGTGGGCTGAGAGATTCTGTTTGAGCCAAGATCTTCTTGGAATAAAGGACTGTCTAAAGTTTAGATAGATTTAGGCTTGCTTAAGACAGATAGAAATGAGTCTTTGTTTGTTTGTCTTGTTGTTTTGATTCTGTTTGAGAATGGAAAATGCATTATAGTTTTCCTCTGAACCAGAACTAAACTAATGGGTAGTTTCTACATCCACACTGTCTCAGTTGCTCTTCTCTCATTGCTAAGACAAAATACCCTACACCCAAAATGAAGGAAGGAAACGTTTATTTAGCTCACAGTGGAGGTTTCTGTCCATACTCGTCTGGCTCCAAGGCAGAGTGGCATATGGCAGAGGTCAGCAGTTCATGGGAGGGTGGCAAAGAGCAAAGGGAGGGACATCATCTCCCTTAGCTAGCTAGCCTAGTTCCCCTCGTTTTGTAATGCAGATTACCTGCCCCAGGGCAGGTGCAGCACCCATACCCACAATGATCAGTCACAAGCTGCAGAAGCTGCCCCATGACTGTATGAGGCTCTGGTGGGGACAACTAGACACAAACCCTAATATAACCCTATCTGCATTCATTTATGGGACAGTGTTGGGGCCAGTTTCAAAACCTATAAACAGAAAAGAATTGTGAGTCCTTTATTAATATGGGAAGAATTAAATGGCAACCTTTAAGTCAATCAAGACTTTGTATTAAATGTTGAAATTTAATCTGATTGACTTCCACTTTTATTACGTATCATTGCAGTTTTGGAAGGTGATGGTGTTTGGGGCAGGGGACAGTTGCTGTCATAACCCCCTTTTTCCTAGCAATGAGGTGGGTAGTCACCATCTCTAACAATAGCTGTGAGCTCACAGGAGACTGTAGCTCCTCTTCCACCAGAGATTATTCATTCTTCCCCCTCCTTTACCCCTGCACATTAGATTCAACTGAATGTTTCTAGCCCTGCCAAAAGAAACCAAAATAAATGTTTTTTAAAAAACCAGATTGGGAAATTATGAATTACTAGTTAGATAATCTGTATAAAAATCGTTAGCAAGCCATCACCCATAATGCTTTGAGGTAGCTGATCCAGATAATGAAAAGATTAGATCAATAATCCCTCTGCAGTGTGGTGCTTTAATCAATAAAGCCAGATGACAATGGAAGCAGAGCAAGCCCTTGCCTCCCAGGATATCAGTGTGTGACTATTAAAATTCCTGTAAGGTATCAGGATTGTAAGGCAGATAAGCATATCTACATCCTTGAAACTTGGCAGAAAACTTAAATTTTCATTTTAAGTTACACTTATGTTCCTGTACTTTCAGCAGACTGGGAAGCTGAGGCACAAGTATCTCTTGAACCAGGAATTTACGACCAACCAGTGGAACATAGTGAGACCCAGTCTCTTAAAGCAAACAAATGGTCTTGAGCTCATTGGTAAACTCATTGTAAACTGTGGCTCCATTCCACACTTGCTGAGGATTTTTGATAATTTAAAGCTACTTTTGACTGACAGAAGTGCTCATAAATATAGTTTACCTCATATTTTTTCTTCAAATGTTTTAATCTGATTCCTGTCCCTCTTACCTATACAAAGCCAATAAAACTTTAGTTAAGATAAATAGCTTGTATTTTATTAAATTAAGAAGCAGCACCCAGATAAATATTCTAAACCAACCTTCTAAACGAAATTATTCAATTCATCATGCATTTTATTCATGGTATTTTAATACCATTAAATATGATAATTTGAATGTATTTCCAATTTAACATCCATCCTTCTATATCCATCCACCCAAACATTCATTTAAAAAATGCAGTGATCTATAGTTTACATACCTTCTTAATATATATCACACAAATTAACATATAGAAAACAAGAAATCAGTGTCATGAGGAGATAATTTGTTTCTGTGAGGGTGAAAGTCATGAAAGACCTTGTGCCACTCAAAGTCATGAAAGTTGCTTAAGAATTTCCACTGAAGCGGGGTCCTGAAGAGTTTCTCATAAGGACCTAAGTCTAGGCAACATAAATGGTGACACTGTACTCTGTAGTTAGCATGGGGCCTCCCCTAAAACTACAGGATACTTTTTAAAAGAAAGATTTTCTCTGTCTGCACATAAGCAAAACAGGTGATTGGTGATTGTAGATTAAATGGAACCAGAACAATGTTTTTTAATTTGTTACCACACCCTGTGGGCTAAATACTTGGTTATGATTTTGGCAATCATAGTGCTGCTTAGAATTTTGGATTTAAACATCCTTCGGGTAGGCAGGCTTACATTTTCCAATCTAGGTTATGACACAGTACCAATTTTTTTACTTCTCTATTACAATGGCCTCTCCCTTCCCCCTCTCCCTCCCCCCTCCCCCCTCCCTTCCTCTCTCTCCCCTCCCCCCCCCCAGGGACTAAACTCAAGGATTTCACATTGAACTATATCCTTTTATATAACCTCCCTAACCTAACTTGAATGTGTGATCTCAGACCTAGTCTAACCATCTCAAAAATTCAATTTAGCAAGTTTTGTTTTGAATACTCACTTCGTGTCATTACACTAGCGATATACAAAATACAAGGATATACAAAATACAAGGCATGGCCCTTGACCGTGCTTGAATTTCCAGGGAAATGGGTGCAGTGGATTCATGCAAGAGGTGGAACCTGGTGGAGGGAAACTGCAAAGCTTCCCATTATCCATCAACATTGTCTGACTCTAAAAATTGCGAGGCAAGGACTACTGGTATTGCTAAGTGGGAAAGCAAGTTCTTGACATGGGTTCATTCCCCATCACCAACCAACTAACCAACCAACCAGCCAGCTACTAACCAGCCAAAAACAAATCAAAATTGAGGCACAGAGAGAGTACACAGAGTTGGAGCCTGCTTTCATCTCTGAGGCCAGTGTTCTTTGCTCTCCACCTGTGCAACCTACAAAGGGCAGGAACCAGTGTGGAAAAGATCAAAAGGACCCAGTTATCTGCTCAACAGACAGCTCATGTCTGTCATGGGGCTTTCTCACTATTGATTCTGTATTAATTACAACTTCATCAAAGCCTTAAGACTCTTTCTCTTGTCTCTCTACTCTTGATGCCTGCTTTTTACTTTTCGTCTGAAAACTTCGTTATCACTCAGAGCAACAGCCCACAGCTTCATTGAGCTCATTTGATTTACCTCCTTGACTAGATGGATTTTGATAGAATTAGAATTTTTCCACCAAATGATGACCTGAGGACAAAAATAGCATACAAACTGTAGATCTCTAAGGAATGAACTCACAGATGTGATTCTTTAACAAAGTATTTGCTAAGGAAACCTCGAGATAGACAACCACAGAATTTAAAAGTTGAAAAGCAAAACAATAATTAAGTGACACCATATTTTAGAGTTACTAGTGTTTATTTCATAATTATTTCTTTTTTAGTTAAACTTATTATTACATTTTAGATAGACATAATGATCACATTCACCCTAGGGAATTTTTATCTGTACCTAATATATCTTGAGTCTTCTTTTTCCTCCAATCTCCTCCACTCTCTTCAGCGTCTATTAACAAGAAAAAAACTACTCTCTTGCAGCTACCTCAGGATTCCAGCAATATGTTCTTTTACTTAATTTCACAATCTAAATTCCTAGTTTGATTTGTTGTTTCTTGACTCACTTCGGTTCAGGGATTTAAAGAGTCAAAGACACTGAACTTGTGCCCTTAGCATCTCCATTTCGTGTTTTAAATAGGGAGAAGCTTCTTGTACCTCTTACAGGAACATGCATGTTAGGCTTGTGTATTTATTTGGATTTTTTTTTTGCTTTTTAGTGATTTCCTTTTAAAAGCAGAGCTCTCTCTATCTTCCCAGATGTTCAGAAGATCTATGCCTTGTCACTGGAAGTCTCACAGATGAGAGTGTTATTTTGTGGAAAATAAAACCACATCTCCCACCCACATCTAGCCATAGTTATTGGAAATTGCACAGTTAAGACGTCCTGGCATTTCACAATTTCTAACTCCTTTAAGTTGTCTTTGTTGTTGTTGTTGTTGTTATGAGTAGAATAACATACAAGAATAACATACAAATTGCAGATCTCTAAAGAATGAATTCGCGGATGTGATTCTTTAATAAAACATTTGCTAAGAAACTTTGAGATATATAACCACAAGAATTTAAAAGTTGAAAATCAAAACAAGAAGTTACTAGTATTTAAGTAGTTCCATTTTCCCTTCTCAATCTAAATTCATGAGGTTGTTTGGTCAATAAGGGAAACCATTCAGTTTTCTATCTATGACTATAATCTAGAGAATGAGCATACCTCCACAGCATATACCTATCAGAGAGAAAGGTAGGAGAAAAGAAGTGACAAAGTTAAAACCAAACCTGGAAGTAACTGAACATTTTATAAAATTAAGGCTTGCTGTTTGGTGGCTAATACAATCTTTCTTTTTTTATTTTTTATTTTTTAATGCAATTTTTCAAGTAAAATGTAAACTGTTTTCTTTCAAGCTTGATAATGAAATTGCACTTTTCTTCCCTACTTGCGACAAATGTGTGTAGAAGACATGAAGAAGGAATATGCAAACCTCCCACCCCACACGATTGACATGAATTTGTTAGACCCCTCGGTGGCCGGGCTCAGTCAGAACAATGCACGTTAGAGAAGCGGCTCCCTCTCTACCTGGCACACAGCTGATTTTGTCAGGGCGCTAACTCCCCACATTCATGTCCTTGTGGAAGACTCTGGAATGCCAGTGAAAATAAATCTGTTCCCCCTGTAAAGACAGTGGTTGACTCTTGATTGTTAATCACAATAACTTCACATAGAGCATTCTTTAAAACACAGATTGTGGAATGAAAGAGACTTTTTTCTTTACTAGCTTAACAGAACCTTTTCCAAAGAAAAGTCTTGTGGTCAGAAATGGGCCCAGAAAAAAAAGAAGCATAAAGCTTTGGACTAAGACAAGGCTTACAGGGTAGGTTTTCGCAAAGGGCAATTTATCTGCAGAATAGGGCAGTTTCAGCTTGGCGGTATGCGCTGTTGTCAGAACCTTCACCTTTTTTATTACTTATCTACTTATTCTTCATTTCTAGCCATGCCCCGCTGCTCCATCCCATAGATGAGTAGTTTTTCAAATGCAGACGATAGACCAGCAGCCCAGTGTCACCTGGGAACTTACTGGAAAGGCAGATTATTGAGGTTCACCGGTTTCTCTCCGCTTCATTGCCTTTCATTTGCTTTTCCTTCCTTCCCTATTGTCTCTAGAGCTATCAATAAAATTCTCATGGCTCTCTGAATAAGTGAAAATGCCAAGAGAGGAAAATTGGATCAATATTTTGGCATGATTTCAGGACAGTAGAGATTGCCACATGGTCCTGCTGATATAATTATCTCTCATTAAAGTTACAGTAAAAAGGAACAAATTAGTGCTTCCTCTTACATTTTTACTGCTCAAATGAAGAGAAAATCAGGAAAGGTTTGTGTGGCAACTGAATTTTAATTTGTCTAAACAGACAATTGCGATTTGTTTTCTAAAACTTGTCACATAAGTGTATCTTAATATAGAGACCTCGCAAGATAATACTCGTAATTGAGGAGAGTTTGAGCTGTGCTATTACACAGTTGGATAATTAGGAATGGGACACTGGGGACAAACAGATCAAGTGTCAGCTCCACTACGTCCTGACTGTGTAAATCCAGGCAAATCTCAAAATATCCCCCTAATCCTCATTCAAATCTCTTTAAAGTGGAAATATTAACAATATGGCTTTCATGGGGTAGTTGTCAAAATCAAGAGTTAGTGATAATTGGGGCTAGGAAAATAGCTCAAAGGCTTGAGTGCTGCCTGGCAAGCATAAAGCCCTGAGTTCTATCCCCAGTAA
>NDGN010677477.1:0-12386 GCA_002564285.1 Tympanoctomys barrerae | reverse complement strand
CCCCCCCCCCCAATGGAGCTATATCTTTTTTTTCCTTTAACCGGGGATTAAACTCAGACCCTTGCGCTTGCCAAGGAAGTACTTATTCTACTGAGCCATTTCCCCGGCCCCTGGAACTATATCTTGATAAATCCATTGCAAGTTGAAAATACTATTAAGTCAAAAATGTATTAAATAAATATAACAAAAATGCATTAAATACATCCAATCTACCAAACACTCTCATTTGGTTGGCACTGTAGTTAACTGGAGAGTGTGGGTTGGAATTGTGTGGCTTCCCGGAAGCTGTGACTCTCTGCCACTGCTGCCACTGGACCCACACATCACTAACCCAGAAAATAGAAAAACTCAAAGTTTGCTTTCTGCTGAATGAGTATGGTTGAGCCGCCCTGTCAAGTCCCGGAATCCGAACAGTAAAGTCAGGAACCATTTGTGTTAGGAAGTCATCTGCCTGCCTGCCTGCTGGGGGGCAGGGGAAGGGGGTGATGCTCTGTGCCTACCTACCCTCTGGCTATTCCTTCTTTCACTTTCACATTCTTTACAAGCACAACACCCACTGTAAACTGAATACTTAGCTCAGAGTACTTCCTCCACGGAGAACCTGCACCTAATTGACAAAGTGCAGGGCTCCCTCTGCGCTGCCTGGCCGCTGTCTTAAAAGTAACATTCGGGGTGAATCATGACAGACCCTTCCTGGTCTGCTCATGTGTGAGTTGAGATCTGGCCAAGAAAGCACACTCTGCGAACCATTACTGGTTATCACCTTCTGAGGAATGCTCGGGCAATCCCTGAGGGCCGAAGGGTAATTTTCCCAGGATCTTTCCCTCTGGCTTGGCTGTCCAGGAAAGAATTTTTCCAAGGGAATGTCCTTGATTATATTCAGAGATTCCTGTGTTTTGTGTTTTCACCTTTTTTGAGGTTATGGGCCCCCTTTGGAAATTTGATGAAAGCTATAAACCTTTTTGCAAATAACATGTACATACGGAATTTTGCATGGTTTCAAGGGTTAAAGACATCTGTGTGAGAGGCCTGTTAGCTTATGTTTTAATAGGAAAATCCCTGGACTTTTCATAGTAGTTGGCAGATCTGCTGTTCCCTGGAATGCATCATGCACAGCCCTGACTGCATCTGTCTCCCATATCTGCCGTCTGTCCACCCTTGGACACAGAGAGCTCTTACCTCTTGGGCAGCTCCAGGGAAATGTGCAGCCACTCTGCGTTCAGCAGTCACAGAAGCTTATTTATTCCCCTGGTAAGTGAGGACAGTAACAGCTTCTCCATGAGGTGGTAGTTGTATGAGTGTGCATGCACATATATGTGTATATATATATATAGGCACATGTGTGCACGCGGCATGCATGGGGGGCTACGGGCCAGAGCCAGGTGGGTGAGCCCCAGCTGTACAGAGGCGCACACCTAGATGGTATCCTGGTGCTTCCTGCGGCGCACACATTCCTCAGTGCAGAACATCCTTACAGCTTTTTTGGATGGATCAAATTGCTGTTCTTATCTTCATTTATAATCTCATGAGCAGCTCCGAAAAGCCTTCAGTCCTGATCATCTTGCCAGGTATTGTCAGAACTCTTAAGCTTTGTTAGTATGCTGGATGGGAATTGATAAGTGCGTTTTCTTGGATTTTATTTTGTATTTCTCTACCAGTGAAATTGAGTGTTTCTTAGCACTTTTGAACATGTAAGTTCAAAACATCTTCTCCATGTCTTTGTCTTTAATTTTGTTTATGATGCCTTTTGTTATGGAGAAGTTTTCAGGGTGGATTTAGCTAGATATCTCATTCTCCCATTGTGATTTCTGCATTTCGATCCTGTCTCAAAATTTCTTTACTAACCAAAGATCATAAAGACATCCCTTACATTTTCTTCTGACAGGTTTAAAGTCTTGTTCTCACACTCGTGTATTTCATCTGTTTAGAGTTTATTTTGTGTCAGGTATGAGGTGGGAAGTCTAATTCCCTGGCTTCTCTGTGGATCTCTTACTGACCCAGTGCCTTTGGCTAGTCTATTGCTTTCTGTGTATCTGATATTATAAGAAAAGTCAAATAATCTGAAGTTTATGTAAACTCAACTAATTTTTAATTGTTCATGACTGATGTGCGTTTCTATTTAAATATTAAGTGGACCAAAGAGCAACATTTCTACACTCAGAGCCTTCTTTGGCAATGAATTGGTAGCTGCTGATGTAATCATTCTGGGCAAAGCATCCACTCCAAGGGCCTCAGATTGCCGCCTGCTCCTTCACGCATTTATACTTTGACCTTGGGGAGCGGTTGACCTCTCAGCATCTTGATTTCTCTTTGATAATGTGGGTATAGTAACAGCATGACATAGCACATAAAAGTCTTTATCCTGGGCTTGGTACATGTGTCTTGTTTGACAGATATTGGTGTCCATCAGTGTTGTCCTCATCCTGGTTTACTTTTCGCTGTTCAAGTCCTCCTCTGTCAGCAAAGGTCGGTGCTTCATGCAGCAGGCAGTGCTAATGTGAGCTCGCTCCCTCACAGCACTCATTGAGAATGTATTTAAGCTGTGCTGGGCTGTTGGTTAAATCAATAGGGGTGGCGGTTCACAGTTGCTTGGCGTCTGCAAAGATAGGTTTGTGCAGATACCTGGACTGCAGCGAAGATGGACTTCTTCCTGCAGTAGAGCCTTTTGCCCTGGATTTGGGCTCCTGAAAGCGGGGGTGAGCCTGTCCTGGCAGGAGCAGGGGAGACCATTTGATACCCTACCTTTAAGGCCACATTGGGAGGGAAAAGATAAGTAAAGTGACCTTTGGGGACATTTTCCAGCTATTTAGCTTAAGGTAATAGCAAAAGTTTGGATTTGGAGCCAGATGGGAAGAAAGGAATTTTAGAGTCTGAGCAGCTGGAAATAGCTGGGCCTGGTAATTCCTGAGCTAGGATAAACTAGGAAGAGGGAGCACGCCTGAGCGGAGCTACCTGCTGCCCATGCGCGTGGGTGCACGCAAGCAGTCTGTGCGTCTAGGGCTCAAACCCAAGTCTGTCACACTGAGCTATGCCCTGAGCCCTTTTTGTATTTTGTTTGGCCTCTCTATATATGCTAGGCAGGAATCACATTTGTGATCCCGGCACCTTGGCCAGCTGGAAGGCTGGGACTGTAGGCGTGGGTCGCCATTCCCTCAGATGGAGCTGTAGGGTCTTGACCTGGAAGGAGTCAAAAGCTTGAGGAGGCTTAGTGTGGGAAGACAGGTTTCCTCGGAGTGGGATGAGTGAAGGGCGGCCAGGCTAGCCAGAGGAATGCCACCCGGGGCTCACATGGGAGCCTAGCCCCGGGACATCGAATGGGGCACAGGGAATTGTGTGAAATGGTTTAAAAGGCAAGTACTATTTGTTCATTCTCTTTGGACATTTTAGTATATGTGCTGCTGAAGTGAGTACTCTTTGGACATTTTATTTTCTCTTATTATTTTCTAACGTATTTGGTACAAGGTCTCACAATACGGTTCAGACTTGTCGTGATCCTCCTGTTTTCAGCCTCCCCAGTGCTGGAATTACAGGCATGCGCCACCACACCTAGTCTTGGTGGCTGGCTCAGCTCGCCCAGGGGTGGGCCTGGCATGGCTCATGGTGCCGGGGATCAAACCCCAGCCCCTATGCTTGCCTAAGCAGGTGCTTAGACCACTGAGTGATCTCGCGGGCCCTCTTTGGACATTTTAAGCCCACACACTGACATGCATGCTCTTTCTGTGGTCTGGAATAGTCCTAAAACCTGAGGTAGCCTATTAGTAACAGGCTGCATCTGTAGGCCGAGAGCAGGGAAATGACCTCACCCCAAAGGCAGAGCCAGGGACCCATTTCCTCCACTTCCTGCTGGCTGGCGATGACTCCAGAAGCTGGGTGGCGCTTTCCTTAACTGCTGTTTCCTCTTTTCTCTTTGTACCCTCCTGACTTCACAGTACGCTGCTGAAACATACATTCCAAACACTAACCTTATTTTCTTGTCAATGGAATGTCATCGTTTTTGCTTCCTTCCAGCAAAGGCTGAAGGAGATGAGGGTCTGCCCCAGGCCCTCCAAAGAAGTTTGTCATGGTGGACGGACAGTAGTTCATGGGCATGTGGCAGCTGTGGGATCCCATGTCTAATTAAGACGCTGCAGTGCCTCGTTAGGAGGTGACTTATGGACTTGCGCTCAGAAGCTGGAACCTAGAACTGCTGTAGGCTCACCTGAGCTTCTGTATGTAGCTCAGCAGCAGGTCCCTGAGCGATCCCTCCATCCTCCAGCCAGCGCTCAGGTGGGAAATGTGTACACCAGCCTCAAGGTTTCACCTGAATTCCACATTTCACCCCCAAGACAGTGGCTTTCTGGGCTAAGCACTGAGTAAGAAGTATGATTTCTTAATTATTCTAAGCAAGCTTTGCTTTTCTTTGCTGACATGGCCAGTCTTTCCGTGCATGCTCTTGTCTTCTACTCCTTCTTTAGACGTACAGTGATTAGAGCAGGAGGCACCCATGAAGCTGTTTGGCAAGGTTGTCTCGGGGGAACTCTAAGGGCATTCCATTGTGAGGGCCTTGGAAGACAATGAAGGTGGAGCAGAGAAACAGCTCATGTGATTCAGGATGTGTAAGCAATCCAGAGGAGGCCAGGTGACACAGGCAACACTTGACAGTGGCCAGCGTGTGTCACTATGTCTTCCTCAGCCTATAACACTTGCGTATACACTGAAGGCATATTTTTCCTACTTAAACTATCCCATTATGCCGGCCATTTCCAGATAATTAAACCAATGCCATTGTCTCCTTCCATCGCACTTGTATGTGTGCATCTGTTTAATGTTTAAAATTTCAATTGAGGTATAATTTAGAAAAGGATAACTGAATCTAAGTGTGCCACTCAGTGAGTGTTTGCAAACTGGGAACTCGGGTCAAGAAACAACACAAGCCTAATGTTCAGCGAAAGACTCTTCCGTGTCCCCTCTGGTGTCCAGTTTCTCCAGGGTAACTACATCCTGACTTTTTGATCACTTCAGAAATCATGATAAGGCAAACAGAGTGAAATAAATGAGATCCACATGTGCAAACATTGTACCATCTCACTAGTGTAAGAACCCAAAAGAATGATTAAAATCTGAAAGGTACAACAGATACTGTGAAAGAGAAATAATTTGTACAATGGGAAGGAAAAACTAGGATGAGGAAAAAGACAAATGAAAGAAGGGAAAAAGACATATTTAGGTATATATGCAGGATAGTTTGGATGATTGTACTGCCGGTTTCTGCTGGTCTTTTGAAAGGAACAGTTAATGCTTAAATGCTTTTTCTTTTGATTCTTTTGCATTTCTTTCAGATTTTAATTCTTTTAGGTTCTCACACTAGTGAGATAATGGTAATAATAATAACTCTTTTGTTATTGTTTTGTTTTGTTTTTTCTTTAAACCAATCTTGCATGTTTCTATCTGGTAACCTGAACAACTAACTTGAAGATAACGCCATGCAGTACAGGAACCATCGTTGAATTCCTATGACTTTGTTTAGTGAAATTTTATATCGTTTCTAATGCTGCTTCTTTCTATTACTATTTTGTATTCTTTAAAAAAGAAATAAATAAAACCCCAAAGCCCACCATCCTCATGACCGCCTCCCAGATCAGGAAGTGGCATCTGTCTGCCGTGCGCTTCCACTCTCCCTGGAGCTCTGTCCCAGTCACCGCTGGTCTCCACAGCAAGTCTGGGCTCTGCAGACCTTCGGAGTGAGCGCTCCCTGGAGTCTCCCTGCCTGCTGCGCTGAGCCTTGTGCATCTGGAATTCCCCTTGCTGCTCCGCTTTCCCTGACAGTCTCTACGCAGGCGCAGCAGTAGGGCTTCCATTCTGCAGGCTTCGTGGAGCCCCGGGGAGACTTGTGGGTTCCCAAGGAGACCCCGCAGATGGCTTCTGCAGTGCTGTGCCCTCTCGTTGTCTCTCATGAGGGCCACGTTGCCTTGCCCGGCCAGCCTTCAGGATTCCCTGGGGCCGTGAAGAAGGCTTCAGGGCTCCAATTCTTCAGACGTAGCAATGTGTGACTTTTACACGAGTCTTGGAATTGCCGCACTCTTCCTTCCTAGGCCGTGTTTATGAGTCTTTTTAGAGCTTTTCATAAGAGCTGGGAAATTCCAAGGAGTCCACTGCAGACGGAAACGCATGGGGATGTGGGTGACTTGGGCTGTGTCTGGCACGATGCTGGGTCTCTGCTTCCTTTACAGGGATCCCGCGTTGTAACGCATGTGCCAAATGACGGAAGAATGTCACTTCTGCGCCTCCAAATGCAGCTAACGGTTGAGGTGTTATGTGATTTTAAATCCGAGCCATCAACACTTCCACTCGACCAAAGCATTCATTCTTCTCTACCGCGTGTCTTTGTCGCTGGTGCAGCTTGAAGCCTGTGCAACTTTGCAGCTCGATTTCTTGTTACTCGACCATGCTCTAAGTATCAGGCATGGCCTCTCGGGGGATGCAGGGCCGTGGTGTTGTGCAAGAGATCACACAAGGGAGGGCGCACTCAGGTGACCGTTTCTCTTGTCCATCGTCTGTGAGCGTGGGGTAGGGCTACACGCACTTCCATCTGTACCCGCGTTACTCTCGGGGTCTGCTAAGCTGTGAGGGCCACCTAACCAAATACCGGGCGCGATGGTGTCAGCAGTAGACACTTCTCACAGCTCTGGAGACTGGAAAGTCCAGGATCAAGGTGCTGGTAGGGTTGATTGATGGCGTGGGCTCTCTTTCCTGGCTTGGCAGTGGCTACCTTTTCACTGTGACTTTATGTGGCCTCTCGTGTTTACTTTGGAGATACAGGAGGACACATACACTCTCAGGTGTCTCTTCCTCTTATAAGGACACTAGACTTACTAGGCTGTCATCTTTACAACTCTACGTAACCTGAATCATCTCCTGAAAGTCACTATGTTGAATTACATCCACATGAGTTGTTAAGAGTCCAACCTCCAGAATCCAGGAAACACACTTCCACCCACCCCTGGGCAGGACTGAACTTCACACCAGTCCCGAACCACTTTGCCACCTTCTGGCTTGAGCTGTCGTTGCATTTCAGCAACCCTCCCTCATGTCCATGCCTGTGACTGCTCTGAAGTTAATTCTCAGAATTCGGGGAAATCATGATTCCAGGCGCATGCTTTGCACAGGTCACAGGTCAAAGGTCACAAGACCCGATCAGGAATGTGCCTTTCCTTCCGGGTGTCTCTACATCTGCCCAGGGAGCCTGTGACTCCCCTGTGGCGAGATCTAGTCCTGTGGCAAGCTTAGATGTCTCACTCCCCACATGGCAGAGGCATGTTTAGGCAAAATGCATCACTCTTCTTTCCAGTCTTACCAACTTCACAATCTCCACTTCCCACAGACAGGAGTATGTCCTGTTCCACCAGTCAATGGGAAACAATTATAGTGAGAGGAGATAGAGGAATCTAAAGATTGTTGAGGTAGCGCTAGCACAATTTGTCTTTAAATCACTGACCAAAATAATGCTGAGCCAAGCAGCTGACTGGAGTATGTGAATGTGTTAGTGCTTTCAAAATTCAGTGGGGTCTGCCGGGTAGTAGGGTGGCATCGGTGTGTCTCCCCGCTTTACAGGACCGCCATCCTGCACTTTCTGACCAGGAATGAGGCACACGGGAACACCTGTGTGCATGCAGAGGCCTGCACATGTGTGTGCAGGGTTGGAAGCTGCGTGCCGAGGTATAGACACGCACAGGCTTGGTAGGTAGCGGTAGGGTTGGAGCAAAAGCAGCCCACAAAGTCTCATATGTTGAGAGGAAGAGTGTATGAGGGTGATTGGACTGGCAGTGTTCTGTACTCATCGGAGCTTCACCCACAGATGAGCTCACAGCTGAACACACTGAGGAAGTGCAACCTGGTTGGGGGAGGCGGCTCGCCTGGCGCATCCTCATTCCTGGCTCCTTGTCTCCGTCTGCTTCCTGGCCTCTTGGGGTTGAGCGGTTTTCCCTTGCCAGGCTCTTTCTTCAAGATATTCATATGTTGGAGCCGGCTGCCCTTGGACTGAACCCGCTGAAACCAGGAGATAAAATGAACTCATCCCTCTTTAAGTTGCAGATGGCAGGTATTTTGTTCTAGAAACGGAAAGATGTGTAATGCAAGCGAGTTCCTGTCCTGCAGAGCAGGTGTGAGGAGGTGGGCGTCGATGCCTCCGTATGCACAGAAGTCCTCTGCAGTGGGCCTCGCAAGGGCCATCATGCCTGCCGCGCCAGTGGTGCTCCCTGCAGACAGTCCCCAGCAGAGGAGCCAGTCCTGGGCTCTCAGGAACATCTGCAGGCGAATGTGCTAAGAGGCAGCTCTGCTGTGACAGGGGAACAAAGGAAAAATCGGGAGTGCGAGCAATGTGGCAGTCAGCGTCCACTCTCGAGAGATCAGTGGGCACTGACGTCCCTGAAGCGGTGGCATTAGAGCCTCCAGGCTCTCAGGCATGGCTGAGAATCTCCACTCTCCTCTCCTCTTTCCTCCTTGCCTCTTTACTGTATGATGTTCTTGAGGCGATTTCCCTGGGGCCTGTGCTGCTGTTGCTAGCTTAGAATTCATACCTGGCTGGAGGCCCATCATGTCCAGGCAGCCAGGAAACACTTGATGAAGTGTTTTTCACAATAAGAGACTGTCAAGGCTCCTCCAGTGACCCAAGGTGAACCTCCTGGGCCCTTTGCCTGGGCACCGGGCAAAGCCTATTCCACAAGCACTGAGGGCTCTGTGGGTTGCTGCTGCTGCTGCTGCTGCTTTTTTTAAGATACAGGGTCTCACTATATAGTTCAGACTCATAGTGATCTTCCTGTCTCAGCCTCCCCAGTGCTAGGATTACAGTGCACAGTACGCCTGGGGTCCCAGGGTTGACACAGCTTGTAGTACTGAGGATCAATTTCAGCTTGTCTAGGTAGGTGCTTAGGTCACTGAGCTATCTCCCCAGCCCTCCCTGAGCTTCTTTAAGGAGGGTCATACTAGTCACTTGAGGAATGTGATGTTGGTTCCCCTGAGGCCCCCACCTATCTGTGTCTCCTCTGGATGCACGTGCCATCTTGTCTGGAGGGAGGGAAATCTACCTGGTGCCTCCATGAACATGGCTCATATCGGTTGTGCCCTGTTGAGTGTCAACAGTTATTTATTTCTCTTCCCTCCCCCTCCCCTGGCCTCTTTTGATTTCTGCATAATGTACCACGCTGCTGGCATGAAGTTTTTTGCTTCTACTTTATAAATCCTCCAGGAAACTTACTCTTCCATTTACACTTAACTCCTTAACCTCATCACCAATCCTGACTTAGAGGATCCACTGCTCCAGCCGAGACCTTCGGGTCCTGTATGGGGACCTGATTTTGCCACCCGATTCCCTCCTTAGGGATGCCATCCCCTCCTAAAGCCCAGATTCCTGGATGCACCTGGAAAACCTAGGCTGAGGGCATTGGTGTCCCCAAGGCGGGACCTATAAGAAGCACTGGTCAGAGAGTGAGATCCAGGCTGGTTGTCTGTCCATACTCTGACTTGTGACTAAGAATCCTGCATGCAGCAGCGGCTTAGGTGACACTGGAATACACAAGCCATCTAACGGTGTTAGCCTGTGCTGCTACAGCGCTTAGCAGAAAGCCACCTTGCAGAGGGGAAATGGGGCGTTTCCTTAGAGAATGCGCCAGCACATCCGTCGCTTGGTGTGGCAATTGCAGTGACTGTAATGGCCTTACCAGATATGTCTCCTCTGGCAGGAAGTTGGGATTTTTTCCCCCATTGACATGCTTTTCATGTTATCTGGTTTTGCCTGCTCTGAATGTGGACGCTTCTTTGTTCTCTTTTAACAGTTCTATAGTTTCAGGGCTTATATGTAGGTGTTCAGTTCATTCTGACCTCAGTTTCACATGTGGTATGAGGTGGAAGGGTTCACATTTTCCATTGCGTGTAGACATCTGGTTGTCCTGGCACCCTTTGCTGAAAAGACCCTTGTCACCCCATTGAATGGTTTTGCCACTCAGGTCAAAAATCTCCTGGTGGTTGATGCGAGAGTTTATTGCCTGCCGGACTCTCAACTCTGTTTTCTTTGCTCTGGATGCTCCTCTCCAAGCTGGGATCACAGTCATTCTCATCACTCTGAGTTGTATTAAGTTTCACAGTTGTGAATGTGTGTCTTTGTGTGACGAGACTATGAAAAACTGCCTTTGGCCCCTTTACTACTGCATTGAACCTCGAGTGAGTTGCTGAAGTTTTTAGTTCTCTCGCTTGGTCACTGAGTGTTAGGCGTAGGCATTTTGAATGGTGGTGGCAACTTCTGCCACTGCTGGTTTTAGGGAGGAGGCCAGCATCTCTCTTTAGGGCCGTAGCTCCCATCTGTGCTTAGCATAGGGATACATACCTTTGCTCACTGTCTCAGTTACTCTTCTCTCATTGCTGAGATAAGTACCCGACACCCAAAATGAAGGAAGGAAAGGTTTATTTAGCTCACAGTTACTGAAGGTCCAGTCTACACTCAGCAGGCTCCAAGGCAGAGAGGCACAGGGCAGAGGGCAGCAGTTCATGGTGGCGGCAAATAGCAAGAGGAGCCAAGGGGGGAGTAGCAGCAGCAATGACAACAGAGAGCCTGTCTCTCTGTCTCTCTTATATTGCATTCAGGAGGTCGCCCCAAAATGGGAGCAGTACTCACACCCATAATCCCAGCAGTACTAAAACCTATAATCCTAGTGGATCATTAGTTAATCTCAAACTCTAGAAGTACCATGACTGCATGAGGCTTTTGGGGGACAACTAGACACAAACCATAACACCCACCCACCTTCCTCCCACTGTGGCTGAGCCTCCATGGCCCAGGAGAGAAGAGGGAAAGTGGGTTACCTACCAGCGGCGGACTGCAGAGGTACGGTGGGGTCAAGGAGAGGTCATCACGCTTTGCTCCATGATTTGGGGGCTGATTTGGGACCAAAAGCCATGGACAAGCAGGTCTGGAATGTGGAGCTTCTCAGTTCCAGTTGGAAGAGCCAGGTTGACCTGGCCACCTCTCCTGCGACCCTTCTAGAACCTCTCAGGGCATTAGAGACATACCTGTCCTTCAGACCCTCTGGAGCCTGTGGCTAATGTGGAGGAGGTGGCCTCATGAACCACGGACCTCAAAGAGCATAGACAAAGGAGAGCTGGGCATGACAGTGAAGCATGCCAGAACTCGGGAGGCTGAGGCAGGAGGATCACTGTGAGTTCCAGGCTAGCCTGGGCTGCATAGTGAGTTTAAGGCCAGTCTGAATTACAGAGTGAGACCCTGTCTCAAAGAGAAAAAAACAAATTAGAACACCAAAAAACAACCTACAGAGGAAAGTGAGCCTGAGTTAAATCACTTAAATAGCACAGAGTTAGGAACAAGAGGTGACACTTAGAACTGAATTTTTTTATTGCGACTGGTGCTGAGAACTTCATTTTGCCTGCAGATGGGACGTGGTTTTGCAGTGTACAGCAGACCTGCGCTCCGCACTTGTTTTCGCCTACTGGCAGCTCCGTCCGTGTCAGTCCTGGAGCATTTGGCAGTCGCTCATGGCCATGTGCAGAGTGGTGAAAAATTTGAGTCACCAGACAGGCGCGCTCCCAGCTGAGGTTGAACAAGGCCATGCTCTGCCTTCCTGTTTCAACTCGCCTACTATAAACAAGCGCCTTTTCACAGAGGATTAAGTGCCACGTTTTTCGCATTTTTGTGCTTTTTCTTGGTGAGTTCATTGCTGAAAATGGCCCGACTGTTGTGCGTAAGAGCTGTGTAAGTGTCCTAAGAGCAAGCCTGTTGGGATGAGCCTTATGGAGGAAATATGCAGGAGGGAAGAAGGAAGGATAAATTCCCCACGCAGGCATGAGTTGCAGGGCTGTTGGCTCAGAGTTCAATGCTGTGAATCAAAACGTATTGAATAAGTTACCCTTAAGCAGAAACACTTACACAGATTGGGTGACAAAAGCCTACACAGAGGCTCATGGGAAACTAACTCTGTATTTTCCCTGGGAGCAATGGCTCAGTGTTTAATAAATCAGTGGTCATGGCAACTTTTTAGACTCCACCTACCAATGTGAGTTCAGTCCCCCCTGGTGTGCTGTGTGTGCACGCACACACGCATGTACACAAATATGTATGTATGAATTTAAATTTTATTTTATTTTTTAATGTATTTGGTTGTTCCAAGGTCTCACTACACAGCTTGTACTCACAGTGATCCTCCTGTTTGCAGCACCCACAGCACTGGGATTACAGGCGTGTGCCACAATGCCCGGACTCTGTGGCTAGCTCAGCCCAACCTGTGGGCAGGACTGGTGTGGCTCGTGGTGCCAGGGATCAAACCTCAGTCCCTGCACTTGCCAAAGCTTGCAGCTTGCATAAGCAGGCGGTTTAGCCCACTGAGCTGTCACCAGCCCTAAAT
>NDGN010677130.1:0-12857 GCA_002564285.1 Tympanoctomys barrerae | reverse complement strand
TATAACCTTAGCACTTACTGAAGTTCAGTTGCAGATCTACAAAGTTTGGATTTATCCAGCTGTTCCTGGCTTGGGTCTGGCTGCTGTGCTTAGCTCCTTCCTACTGTTGCGCTTGAGGGTGAACCTGTTGTGCCCCTCTCACAAGATGTTCTGCTTCTGGAGTAGCTGGGTGGTTCTATCCTCTACACTCTCTGCAAGGATTGCAGCTGCAGGATTACACCCCAGGAATGTATGCCAGGCCTGAGCTGAGCCTGGAGGGGACAAGGTGGAGTAGGGGGCAGAGACAGCTCTCCCACACACTCACCAGGCCTGGGCTAGGACTGAGTGTGGGGGTTCCTGGAACACGGCAGAAATCCCTACTCAACGGGTGCAGTTGGGGAGGTGCTACGGATTGGTGGGGGGCGTCCCAAGAGGGTGGAAGAGGGTCTCACCCACGCTGCGCCTGGGCTGGGAGGTGTAGTCTGTCCCACTGGCGCAGGGTAGCGGGGAGCTCTCCCACACACTCACTGGACCTGGGCTAGGACTCATGTATTTCATTTTAAATGCTCTAACGTTTTTCTTTTTATAGTTTTTATCTTTTAACTTGAAAAGAAATTCCTGTGTCTATGGTACACCTTGTTACTCTTGTCCACTACTGGAAACATACCTTGGGGCAAGGGTCAGGGATCTCAGATTTGGGAGGGAGGCAGAGGGCCTGGTCTAAATGGCTCATGGGTGAAAGTACAGTAGCCCAAGTACGTCCTTCTGGATCCTGGGAAGATGAGGCACAACTCTGTGCTTCATGCCAGTGGTGTTAATGGCATGCTTTAGAAACCTTGTGCCCTGGCTCCCAGTTCTGAGACCCCAGATCTGAGCCTTCAGGTAGCTTTCAGGCATTGGTGGCCTGGCCCCAGAAACCAGTTTTACATTCTCTGTTAGGGCCACATGTAGGTAGAATTGTATAACTTTTTAAAATTTGCCTCTTGACCACATTTTTCACATTGGCATGTGCTTGCTCTTCTCTATAATATTCAGCCTACACTTCGAATCAAACCTTTCCTCAGCAACCTGATCCATGCTGAGGAATTCCAAAGAATGCAAAGATATAGACCGTTGAGCTTTGCCAATAACACTCAATAGGTTAAAGTACTTGCTTCTTAGGATTATTTAGGTTTAAATAAGCTTTCATATCATAAACCAAAAGAAGCCAAACTTTCACTATAATTTCTTTGGAGCTGGAGGACTTTCTAGCATATTTAAAATAAATTCAAGTAAGAAGTTTCCTGTGTTGTCTTAAGGCCAGTTGTGTCTAAAAGAAAACTTTCTTGGCAGAAAATTATTTGACAGATGTGCTTACTTTTCTTGTATATCCTCCAAAAGTAATTTAGAGTGATAGAAAATGTAATAATTTAAATTTGACTGATAGTAACATACTTATTTAGATAGTGACAATCATTTATTAACAAAATGTTCAGCATACAACCTTCTGGGTCCAAGCCCTGCTACCCTCTCCTCAGGGTTGAATTAGTGAGCACATGTTCAAGTAATTTTAGGTAAATTGTTTTATCATAATATATGTCTGTTGTTTCATAAATATGCTAATATAGATGCTAATTTATTTCATTTATGGTACTGGTTTCTTTTGTTCATAAGAAAGAAAGTTTTTACCTTTCATTTATTTCTTCTTTTTAAGAGAGAATCTTCTTGTTTATGACTTCTGCTCTGAGTAACATTTCCATAATTCCTATGAGATCATGACATGCAGTTTAAATAAAAGATAGAACTTTGCAACTCTTAACACTTTACAAATTGGCTTATGATTCAAAGTCTCAGTGAAAGGAACATAACTTTAAATTCACAATGCTGTTAAGCTAATTGTTTTTAAATTCAGAATAATTATTATAATCCATTCTGCTTTCTAAATATCAGCATGTGCATGACCCTTGAACAATTTTAGCTGTATGTATTTATGTTTACTGTATGATTTGCTAACTTTTATTAACACACATGTATTCAAAATAATTTATATTCACCCATGCATTTAAAAAATCTTACTTGTCATAAATAGAAGTAACTGTAAATATAAGCATACTTAATATGAAGTTTTTATGCTGAAGAATACATAAGTAATGCTAAAGTTAGTCAGTTTGCAAAATTGCATTCCTAAAATCATATTACTCTATGAGAAAAATAATAAAATTTTTGATTAGTAATGATAAAGTTACGTTTAGCTTAGCAGAAAGTGAAGATGTTATTCTTGAATAAGGGCTTCACTTTTTCAAGGTTTTGTGTTGACTCAAGAGTCAGGACTGGGTGTGGAGTCAGAAGAGGAAATAACCATTTGTCTCTGGTGCAGCAGGATGCGGAGCATGAGTCCCAAGGGACACCTGCCACCTTTGCCTACGTGGCTTGAAGGCTTCCTGTCTACCCACTCATGCCTTCCGACAGGGAAAATGCTTACAAAGAAAATTTTCAAATCTTTCAAGTGCCTTTTTATAAAAATCCAAAAGGTTTCTGGTAAACTCATTAAAAAAAAGTCTATAAATAGTTTAGGCAACAGAACACTTCAACTTTATGTGAGCAAATGGATATGCATATTACTAAGCATGTCATGATTGCATCTTATTTCTTTACTTGGCCAACTGGACACGTAGGGCAACCATGGAACCCTTAGGCACCTCACAAGTTTCGGTGCTTCCTTCATGTCATGGCCTTCGCTTTCCTGACAAGAAGCCATGGGGTTCACTGTGCAGCAGAGTGAGTGACGCAGGCCACGCTGCATGAAGGCCTCTGAGAGCCAGTGCACAGCGCCTTTTGTTTCTTCCCTCCACCACAGCATTTGTACTCCTGCTACACAGCTTAGTGGTGCTGTGGCTTTCTCTGTGGATGGTATCTATAAAACAGTAAGCAGCTTGTTTGCTTAGTCCTGATAACTCTTCAAAGAATGACTGATGTCATCACAATCTTAGCAAGCTCTTTTTCCTTCATGCTTTAACATTTCTTTTAAATCATGCAGCCATGATAGGATTAATAAACAATAGAACACAAAAGAAAAACCAATAACTATCGGGGGCAAATCTGATCTCCATTCACAATTATGTGCAATTAATATTTTAAAATATAAATGGTGACTGTCATCTGTGAGACATGATTTTTTTCTCACCATTGATAATTCAACCCAGAGCCTTTGCACTGAACTGTACCAACTCTTCATATATATATATATATATATATATATATATATATATATAGTATTTTGAGACAGGATCTCAGTAAATAGCTAAATTCCTCAGGTGGGAGTTACAACTATAATTCTCCTGCCATCCTAGTGTGCTAGAGGTTAGAAGTCATTTAAAGCACCGATGAAAAAGCAGTACTTCATTGTGGTTGTGACTTTAATATTTAATAATAATCAATAGAAATTCACATTATTGATATCTTTTCTTCTAAAACATGGCTGTTTCAGCATGTGGGACTAAGGCACGAATGGGTGGATCAGAAATCTGAGAGTGAATTTAGAGTGTGGGTGGATTGATGGTGGGTGTTTAGTCCACAGTGGCGCTGCAGGAGGATTCCAGTTGCTGTGTAATGGTTGCATTTGCTTTACTGTTTCATCATAAGTGGCTCTGAAAATAACCATCATTCTATGACTTTCAGAACATTGTGGTATGACCAGTCGGTCGGATCATCTGATCTTCTTAGGGGATTCACAAAGCAGCCATGAGAGTAGATGATGTCTTCTCTGGTGACAGAAGGTACCTCATATGGAAGGCATCCCTTACCCCTGGCAATGAGGTACTCAAGCCCCCTTTATGAGACTGATTGCTGTAGTCTCCCTAAATGGTTCTCTTCACTGGGGTAGATGGATATCTTATATGAACACTCAAGGTAGGTTAGAACATACAAAATTGTAAACACAGACAGTACCAGGCTGTTTTAAGCTTAGATCAGGAATTGGCACTGCATGACAAAGGTGAGGTGGAAATAGGGACATTGCAGTAGAAAGTTTTATTCAAAAGGGACCTGGGAGGGCATGCAAGTGGTCCATAGTAGTTCTGAGATCCAGAAAGGTACATGTTGTCGATAGGGCTGGCCTGGGGCAAAGAGGCACACTGTTGCATATACTCAGTTTCTGAGCATTAGCCTCCTGATTTTTAGCTCTTTCCCTTGAAGTCTAGGGTTTGATACTGAGTCAATTCTTCATTTTCTGGGAGGAATGGCTTACATGTGCAGGTTAAGATTTCTTGGTTTTCTTCTTGAATGTATAAGGCCCAGAGAATGATCTGTCTTCACTCCTTAGTCTGAGCTATTGTAGATTATCAATGAACATTTAAAGCCATTCATGCATTAAACAATAACCCACTTCATTATGCAGCTGTCCCAAGCCCAAATTCTTCAATGGCAGTCCCTCTCTCCTTGTATCAAGGGTGAGCTGGCCACGAAACATCATGAAAATGTTCTGTGACGCCCTCTTCACCCAACTACTCCTAAGAGAGGGTCTGTGAGGAATCAGCACTCACACTCACAGGAGCCTTTTGTGCATGAAGCAGCCTGCAAACCTTGCTGCAAGCCATCCCTACTGGTGACATGGGGCAAACGGGTGCAACCTAGGTTTTTCTCTCCAGAGTGCATTGTGCTGGGAATATGGTCTTATCACATAACCTATTACTACTTTGAGGGTTTTTTCCCCAAGAGATTTGAAGACCTAGCAGGTCCTGAATTCATCATATTCTCCAAATTTTTGTTTGAAATCTAAAAAGCTGCTTCCAGTGCTCATTTTATACCTCTTGTACCTTATCAAAAGTGGCCCAAGGACGTTTGGCATTTTTAGCTTTCTGCCTCCAAATCGCTCAAGCTGAGCTCCCAGGTTCCTCTGGAGACCTTTCTGTCTTCTGCGTTGTCTCAGGTAGCTGCACAGTTACTCCCGACACTGGCTGGCTCCAGCCCTTCCCCCTCTTCCCTTCCCTCGTGGCCTGCTCACTGACCTCTAATCTTCATTAGCAGCACCTCAGGCCCTGCAGCCTCTGCCTGATACCTGCTGACAGTCATCACCACACGGTTCGCTATGAGAGTACTCACTTCTGATACTGGCTCCGGTTCTGATTATGTATTCTAGTGAAATAAGCCACCCGAGTGTAATTTTTTTATGAATGCAAATAATTTTGCTACTTCTCATGTGTCAAGAGTTCGGTGACTCCCCATCTCCCTCAGATGGTGCCAGGTTGGCTTCACCAAGGTGGCTTTCTTGGGTGACTGACGTCTCCACAGAGATGGCTGGAACTCTCAGCTCAGGCAGGTCCCTTGGGTGGCCGGGTTTTCCTCTCTGTCTGTGTAGCCTAACAAATTCTCTCCGGCAGGGAACAGAGTGCTCAGCTGGTGGCTCAAGTTCCCTGAGCCTCAGGAAGCAGCGATGGATCATGCTGTTGGTAAAGGACAGATCTTGAAGTGGAACATCACTTCGGCCATGTTGGTTGGCTCAAGTGATGCTACTGCTGTGGCAGAGGAGAAAACAAAGACTTCTGAACTGAAATTGTTCACTGGAGACCGCTTTTGGTGACCAGCTAGTTAGTACAAGCGCCAATATAAAGATTGAGGGGAAACATTTATTTTTGTATTGCTTAAGAATACCCTGTTCCATCAGTAATGCGTGGCCCACTTTTGGAGAAACATTAGCGTAGCTGTGTTAATATTATGTCATATATTTATCTAAAATTACTAAAACTGTGATAAACATTCACAGTGACTTAAATAGTATAATGCAATATGTGATTTTTAAACAGCCATTTCAGTGATTTTTGCAGATATTAAGGAAATACTTTTTTTTTTCCTTTTTCTTAATGTAGGACAGATATTCTTCTAGTCAAAATAATCATTTTCTATAAACAGTGTGATAAATACATAGCTTAGGCAGATTTTCAAAGCCTTTTTCAACAGAGCTCAGAAGGATGTAATAATTTAAGGGAGTAAGAATGTAATATCCATTAGATAAGAACAGGGTAGGGGACATATAATGGCCATAATTTCACTCTTTGTAACCAAAGAAAACACTTTCATAAGCAACTGCAAAATAGATATGAATTCGCCTGAAGGCAACTTATTCTTCCAACTAGTAATAGCATCACTGTATTTATAATTTTATCTTTGTGAACATTTTTATTCATATGTGTTCATAATGAGGATATTCACCAGGGATTATTGTCTCATACGCACATTTCTTCTTGATTCTTTAAAATATATATTCCAAAATAAGTTTTGTGAGACATATGGCAGGTAATCGAAAGTTAGTATTTTTTTTTTTTTTTAGTTTTTCGAAATCTTTAATTTATTTCTTTGGTATAGGATCTCGTGATGCAGCTCAGACTTGTAGTGGTCCTCTTATCTCAGCCTCGCCAGCACTGGGATTGCAGGTATATGCCACCATGCCCAGTTCCCAGATCCGCACACAGTACCAGGGATCAAACTCAGGTCATTGCGCTTGCCAGGTAGGCACTTAGCCCACTGAGCTATCTCTCCAACCCCAAAGTGAGTATTTTAATATGTCCTCAAAACACATAACTGAGCTTGACTAAAAGTGACTGCGACCCCAGTGTGCCCACAGTGCAGGTGTTGTTTCTTTCTAGCTTTCATTAGTTAACAAACATTTACTTAGCATGAACCATATCATGGAGGGGTAGTTGAATCCCCAGTGAATAAGTTCTAAGTGACAGGAACCAGATTCTTTTAGAGAAGTTTTGTAACAACTTATGCTTGAACGTAACCCAAGGGTTTCATCCCATGCTCGTGTCTTCCGGAAATAAGGTAATCATTTGATATTTGAATCTTAATGTATTCTATTTCAGACCACTCTTCTCAATGACTTTACTTTTAAAGTCGATGATTAGACACCACCAGAAGTGTCAAGTCCTGCGGGAAGCAAGAGAGGTCATCAGGAAGAGGGAGTGCAATGCGTTAAGGAATTAATGCAAAATGAAATGACTTGCATCATTCCCTCGGGTGTTATCTCAGGGTTGTGCGTGCTGCGTGCCATTATAAATAACCTGTTAATAGATCCACTAAGTAGTTATCTTGGTTTAAGACTAAGATCAATAACTAATTAGTTATTTGTAGAAATTCTTAATTATAAACACCAAGGAAGAATAAAAATATACAAAGGAACTGTTACAGTGCTATGTAAGTGAGTACTGTGTTATAAATCAACATTTTCAGGTACAATATTGTACGTGGGTTTAGAGAAACCTCTGTTAGTATTGACAAATGTAAAAATAATGTTGAAAATCATTTTAGATCATTCAAATATATGTATTATACATATTAACTTTTTCAGTGAACTGCTTTTCTGTTTTGACCAAGGATTTAATCTTTTTCCTGTGTATATACTGTTGCCTATATAACTATTTTTTCATGTGTCTTGATGATTGTGTTTGCTTATACAGTGTCTCATTTATGTTTCTAGATTTTGAATCATATTTAAAAAGGTTTTCTACTACCATTACCGTAGAATTTTTTTATTTTCCCCCTAATATTAAAAGTTCTAAGTTTAAGCATTTATATTTCATTTGAAATTTATTTTGGTAAATGGCCGAATGTGTGAAGTCAACTTTGTCCGTCCCACTTGGCCATTGCCATTGTTGCCAGCCCTGCTCCTATAGCGATTGAAACCACAAGTTGACCAGGTGTTCAGTGCCCTGTGTGCTGGGGTCACTTGCCGGGCTCTGTGCTGTCCACTCATCCTCCGGCCACTCGTGGGCCAGCTGCTAATCTTTAAGTTAGTGTTGGATGTTTTATTATCTGGAAGGACTACTCTCTCTTCTTTCTTTCTGAATGTAAATTTGTTATTTCAAATATACAGCCCCAAATCTGTGGAATCATCCTGAAGTCCTCCCCGCCGGCTGTATTTCATTCCAGTCCTCAGTGAATACTGCTGCTTCTTTCCTAGAATATGTATCTGGATGTGGACTCTTTCCCCTTCCGTCCCTCCCACGCTAGCTCAACACACTGCACTCTCTCGACTGGACTCTTAGAGCTGGCAAGAGCGAGCCTGAGTGAGCGCTCGAGGTCAGCTAAGGCACAGATGCAAAGGCTCCATAAGGTTATGTAAGCACAATATTTCTTTAGTGGTCACGCGATTTGCTAACGGCAATGCCGCAGATGCTTAGCGTCCCTGAGAATGGCTTTCCCACAGTGTCAAACATTCTCATTATTTATTAATTCTAGAGTGTGGGTTTTGTTATTTACAGGTTGTACCAGTCAGGGTTTTGCTAGAGGAACAGATATAATACAATGAACAGACATAACACAAGATATACGGATGTGTAAGAAATTACAAGATGGGTTTATGACAGTCAGCCACACGGTCAGATGAGGAAGCCTGCGCACACCAGAGATGGAAGGACTCAGCCCAAGGTCTGGAGCTCATTTCACTGCTCCGTGCATGTCCTTATCAGTCACTGATGGGTGTGTGATGGGAGGGATGGAAGGCTGCGGAGTCTGTGACAGAAAGCTGAAGGATCCAAGTCAGAGGCCAAAGAGTTTGCACTGGAAGCCGGGGGATAAAGTCCAAGCTGACCGTGAAGACTGAAGCTCCTCTGAGGGTGTGGAACTAGGATTCCTTCCTTAACCTCCTCATAGGCCCTTTTTGTGCTAAGTCACTCTGGGGCAGGCCCTCCCTGTGGGGCTGGGCCCCCCACGCCCAGGGCACCGTCAAGCAGACCCAGCCAGGTTGGCACAATGTATCAGCCACTACACAGGTAGAACCCTCTCTTCCAACACGTTGTCTTTCCTTGGACATTTTGTTTTTAACTTGGGCCATCTTGTCTTAGATAGAAAATCAACATTCAAATTAATTGGCTTTCATGCATTGTGGTACATGTACTGATTTTTCTACTTTCTATGAGATCATGTCGCAGGTGCTGCAGTGGATACAGAAAAGAATAAAATCCAAGCTCGGCATCCAGGCACTCACAATCTGGTCATGGCAAAACCAGAGTGTATGTTTTGAAAAGCAGAACAAAGCAGCAAAGACTGAATGATGAGAAATCCAATGAATAAGTTAAAATTTCTATGCATGTTTTGTGTGTTGAATTTGTCCCCCAAAAAAGATTTCTGAAAAGCCTAAGCTGAGGTTGAGGTTTTATTTGGAACTAGGGTCTTGGCCGATGCAGTCAAATCACATGAAGTCTTTCTTGATTGAAATGTGCCCTGACCCTTATCACAAGAAGGCACAGCACACAGACACAGGTCTATTGGGAACGCACTGGGCAAAACTGAAAGCGGAGAGTGCTGTGATGTGTCTAGAAGCCAGAAGACGGCATGGCTTCCCCACAGCCATAAGGGGCTGGGAGTTATGGAATGGTCACCTTCAGAACCTCTTACAGGAACCAAAGCTGAACTCACTTGACCCAGAACTTCTATTCTACAGATTTATGGGAGAATTCATTTCTGTTGTAGTTTGTTGTTACCCTCAATGTGTTGGTTACTTTTTCTCATTGCTGAGACAAAAAAACCCAATGCCAAAAACTAAGGAAGGAAAGGTTTATTTAACTCACAGCGGGGGAGGTGTAGTACATATTCAGCTGGCTTCACAGTAGGGTGGCATGGTGAGGGGCAATCATTCAAGGCGGCAGAGGGCAAAAGCAACAAGAGCAAAAATGGAAGAAAGCAAGCTTCTCTTTCTCCCTTTTATTGTGAGAAGGACACACACACACACACACACACTCACCTGGGGAGGCTATAGCACTCACGTCATCATCTCTGGGCACTTAGGATGTTCACAAGGTGAGGACCCTGACCCCTGCTGAATAGCTTAGTTAAACTTCTAAATGTCTCAAGTTGACACAATGCATCTATCAATACAGTCACTCTTGGGAAAATAAGGAAACTTTAGAACCTAGAGCATAGTGCTATCTCACAAATTATGTGAATGGCTGTGGAATTGGGTAAGGTCTACCTGCATGGTACATGACAGAAATTCTTAGCCTTGAAGAGATTGTTGGTAGAAATATAAATATTAAGATTGCTTTGGGGGAGGAGGTCTGTAGTGGATTGCTAACTGGGGGTCAACTTGTTACACCAGGTGCATTGAACTAGTGTGGTAACGTGTGCAGGAGGCCTACCCGAGGATTGTTGCCAGCAGCATAAGAGGCAGAACTAGAGGAGCTGTTGGGAAGTTCTTAGGGCAGCTATTTGAAGAAGGCGTTGAAGCTTTGGAAGCTGCTGGTTCTCTTGAGCTGTTCTGCAGGAGGACCTTGTCATGTTGCCTTTCCTGGTGAACTTGGTTGTTCTTGTTAGAGGAGTATCTTGGGACCTCGTTGTCACTAAGAATGGCTGTGTCTCACTGTGGCAGAGCTCTGGTCCTGTCTCCAGAGGGGAAGATGGTACACTGCTCAGTCTCCTAGAGAAGCTTGTCACGTTGGCTTTCTTAATGGGAACTCGGCTTTCCTCATTGCTGGAGGAGCTCAGGACCTCACTGTTGCTGAGAATGGCCATAGTACATTTAGGGGAGCTCTGGTTCTTATCTTGAGCTTGCTTCCTGGTTCTAGCTCGGATCCCTCAGCCTGTTAGCACACATCCTTTGTCCTGCTGGCATAGACTTTCTAGCTTCCACCACTGACCTTTGAGCCTTTCTAGCACAGATCCAAGAAGCTGGCCTGCAGGAGACATTCTTGTGTGCTCTAAGCCTCCAGTTGAACTTATGGGAGGCATTGCTACGGGTTCTTGGTCTTCAGCTGGGCTCACGCAGGATATTAGGATCCAGGCCATCAGCTAGACTCTTTGGGCTTTATGGACAGCTTCCTCGCACTTTTGTATATGATTATTTGGGTGAGTATAAAATAAGTTTATAAAATGTGTCCTGTACTGTATTGTTCCCCTTATAAAACCCCCAAACTACGACAAGGCCTCAGATGGCAAAGAGAAAATTTTATTACAAACAAAGATGTTCCTGGATATAAAGTGATGACTATTTTTGCTAAATGGTCTTCTGCTGGTGGGTAGAAAATAAAACTTAAAGTGATGAACTTGTGCAGAAAGCTGAGGACACTTAAGAAAAGGTTGAAGGCTGTGGCTTCATTTATGGTAGAATTAAATGGGAAAGAAATACATTGAGGAAGGATCCCCTAAGTTCCAAGGGATCAGAACTTGATGACTTGCAAATTCTGTCTGTCCAGATAGCTTTCTCTGGACGCAGGGCCAAGGGACTCTGGGTAATTGGGGGAAAGGATAAATGCACGATTTAAAATCCAGTCAACTATCTCAGCTGAAGCAGCATCTGGGCGGGGCTGAGGAGAAGAGGTGCAACAGAGAGGAGACTGCTGTGTGAAGACCCAGCGGGCAGACAGCTCCCTTAGAATGGAGAGTGGAGCAGGCAGATGCAAGCCACGGGCCTCCAGGAAAGGACACTTGTCACCAAAAGTGAGGAGGCTCTGTGGACCTTAGGGTGCTCTCTTCTCAGGCTGCTGCCTCCAGCACTGTAGGAGAATAACGCCTGAAGCCACTGGTGATGATTTCTAATGACAATCCTAAAAAATGAGCATAGGGGATTTGTGTGAACAGGGAGAATGCTCACTTCTTTAGAAAAATCAGATTTTGAACCGTAAGCTCTTAGGAAAAAGCCTGAACATATGAATCCAGTTGATAGTCACACTGTATTTTCACAGGACAAAAATTTAAAGCACCAGAATCTAGAAAAGGTGATTATTTCCTTGTTATTGCATTCAATGATAACAGTGAGAAATATATTTATATTTTATTGTAAAATTGTACAAACTACCTCCGACCCCACACGATGCACTGTGACTGAAGGATCCTGTCCCATTCCTGCCTCCCCGAGGCCCCTGCCCTGCTGTACCCCACCTGTGCCATAGAGCAGGCCGGCCACAAACAGCTAGGTGGGCTCACCCGTCAGTCACAGGGAATGTGAGTGAGAGATCTGGCTCTCACATTCCTCAACTTGCTCCTGATTCCGCCAAAAGCAAAAGCAGTCTGTACTCAGAAGAGACAGAAAGTGCGATTTAAAAACTACAGCGATCACCTAATTGTTTAAAAAAAATTATTTTGTTACAAGGTGAGTCACCATTAATCCCCTTCAAAATATTCCCTTTTCCTTGAACACACCCATCCCGTCCTTCCTGGCTCTTTCTGAAGCAATTCTGGAATCTTCTTGCCAGATTGTCCTTAATTGTGCAGCTGGGGCGGCCTCCAAGTCCAGCTTGATTTATACGCTTACTTTTTGTGGTCATTTGACTTTGCAGAAGCGCCAGAATTTGCACAGTGACAGATCTGAAGGAGAAGGTGGATAAGGAACTATGTCAGGGTTGTTGGAGGTGCTGTCTACCCTCCCTCTGCTCCCCTCTTCTCTTTCCCTGTGGGGTTCACGTTCCGTTTCAGTTTCCACGTATGAGGGAAAGTGTGCAGCGCTTCTCTTCCTGAGTCGAGCTTAGCTCACTGAACACGACTGCCTGTGGCTCTACCAATTCTTCTGTGAAAGACGCGCTTTTCTTTACAGCAGAGAAATAGTCCATCATGGATAGGTCCAGCACTCTTGTGTCCATTCGCCATGGACGGACACGGAGACCGGTTCCATAGCGTGCTTACTTCAAATTGTGCCACAGTAAACGTGCTCATGCAGCTGTCCTGAGAGCTTCCGAACTTTTAATTCTTTCAGGTAGGACTGCTGTAGTGGCTCAGATGTAGTTCTATTGTTAGCCTTTCTAGTAGCATGCTTAATGACTTCCACAGTGATTATCCTGAAGTTCCAGCCAGCATTGTAGAAGGACTCTTTTTCCCTCCACATCCTTCCTAGCATTTACCTGTTTGCTTATTCTTGGTGACAGCCATTACCTAGGGTGAGATGCTATTTTGAGTTTTGTTTTTTTTTTTTT
>NDGN010676535.1:0-11062 GCA_002564285.1 Tympanoctomys barrerae | reverse complement strand
CAGAGGGTCAAGAATATCAGAGAGAAGTGAAAGAGAGCAAAATCAACCACACTTGGAGTTGGCATTCAGTACCGCAGGCAGGAGCCAACAACATAAAGGAAAGTGAAGAGCAAGAGCGAGTCTCTGAAACATGAGCTTGAATACCATAGAGTCTCCAGTTCAAAACCTGTCCCTGACCTTCACAGTTATATATTTTTGTATACCTGCTCTAACCTTAATCTCATTTCTATGACTTTTCCTTATTGCACACTATAAAATTGAAATAAAATAATATAAATAAAGTAGTAGTAGTACCTTATATTATGATTTATTTAAGAGATTAAAAATACCCAATTTGCCCTCAAGTACATTAGTCATGGAATCTAGTAAGGAAGCTAGAAAGTGATGGATGACCTTGAAAGTGAGACAAAGACCTTTGCCTTCACTGACTTCACTGGGAACACAATTTAGAATGCTGTACAGAGAGATGCTTAGAAAACCTAGCACTTGTGACTGGAAAGGGAAAGGGAGGTTAGCATGGTCAAGGCCGACTGAATGTGAGGTGAAGTGGGCTTGACACAGGCCGTACAAATGTTTGGAAAAGAAAATGGTGCTTTGTTGATTGGTTATATAGCTAACCCATACTAAAACTCTAGCACTGAAGGCGTTCTCTACATAATTAATGTAGCAGTCACAGCAGAATAAAACTAAAGCAGAACTTTTGATGGTATTTTTTTTTTGAGGTACATATTTGCAAACCAGGAAGGGTGAAGAAAGCCAAGAGAGAGCTCAGCTCCTCATACTTGTTTGTGTAGGAATTTTCCTCCAATTTCTTCCCTGGGTTTCATCACAAAGTCCATGTCACATTGAAACAAAATATGTAAGGAAGAGTCTGTGGCCAAGAGGAGGGCAAAGTAGGGCACCTCTTAGCCTGTTTTCACACTGAGATGAAGCCAACTTTCTTCCTGGTAAATTCAGCACCCACTAAGGGAGGGTGGACATTAACTTTGTTGTATACGACTGACTAGTCTTCCAATGTGTGGCTTGAGCTAATGTTGATAGCACTGCTATGAACATTTACATACTACTACTTGCTTGAGTACGTGCTTTCAATTTTGAGACTATATACCTAAAATCTGAATTGTTGGGTCGCATGCTAAGTCTACGTTTATTTTTTAAGAAACAGCTGTATTTTTCACAACAGCTTAAAGCAGTTAACCTTCTCACTGACAATGTACAAGGTTCCAATTTCTCCACATCTATGCCAACACTTGCCCCTATGGTCTATATTATAATCATGATAGTGATTTTTCTCACTGAGATTTTCATGTGCAATTCCTTAACTGATAAGCATAAAAATATTTTCATGTGCTTGTTGACCACTTATAGATTTTCTTTAGAGAAATGTTTATTTACAATAATTCAAATGTTTGTGTGTACATTTAGTAATTTGTAATATAGTAATAGTAATTTGTAATAGTAATAATAATAACAGTAACAATCATATAAAGAGATTGGGATTCTGGTGTAGGTTTCTCCACCACCTAGAATTATGATTTAAATTTAACCCCTTAGGAAATGAATTTAAGAATGGAGATCAAAAGTCCTGACTACCTGTCTAGAGCACTTTACTGATTGCTTGCCTGCTGCTGTGTCGGGTGAAATTAAGGTTCTAATAAAAATGTGAGTTTGAACAGAGGACACCATTCATCTTGAGTGACGTCTCCCATCACAGAGCAAGGCTCTGCTGAGACCCATGATGGGTACCTGAGTGGAGATGCCTCGCTATCTCTTGTCAGGCTGTGTCCTTTCTGTCTGTTCTCCCCTGTGCTCCCCACTCCCAATGCTCTTCGGACCTGAATAGAAGAGAGTGAGATTGCAGTGGTGAGCACCTGGCGACATTCCTTTCAGGAACTTTTAGAGATTTTACCTTAACTGGTCACTGTTAAATGATACAGAAATACAACTAGAGAAGCCAGATAGAACATTAGTGGACAGGACATATCTTAGAGGAGTGAAGTGTTCATTTCTGTGAAGCAGGAAACAGCAGCAGCTTACTCAAATCATGAGTTCTCTGAACCCCACTCAGTATTCAGCAACTCTTAGTGATGGCTGAGAAGACATTGGCACTTGCTTGGTGTGAGTTGGAGCCCAGGTAAAAAGGCAGTGTCATTATTAACTCATAATGTGCCAGACCAAAGTCTCGAGACATACAACCCAAAGCAATAATTAATTAGCCCTTATTAGTCGTCTTGATAACATCAAATCACAGGAGTTGCCAAAGCTGAAGGAAGCCCCAGATGAGCTGCTAAGCAATCAAAGTTACCCTGCAGAAGCCTCGTTCTGCCTCTTCACATGGAGGCAGGGCTGGTGGGAGCAGTGCTGAGTTCTCCGAGGCCTATCAGCTGTAGGGGGGTTTCCTGCTCTGCCTAGGGACTAACCATTTCTGGTCTCTGCAGATTTGAATCTGCTCACTTTGAGGCATGTTAAAAGTGTAGATTACCATACACTGGCACTCTGATTTCTCTATCTAAGAGAAATAGATAGACCATGTTTTGCACGGTCATTTTTCCTGTGTAGTCACATTATCATGATTTTAGCTGCTATTATTTATACTATATTAGTGGACAGTGCTATTTGCTATGAAAGAGAACAGCAATCTCTGGAACATCTCCCAAATCAAGGACCATGCTGAGAATACCATTCCTAAGAGAATTTCTTGAGACAGACAGTGATGGTATCCCTGGATTATGCAGACGCTGAGGCTCAGGATGTTTTGGGAATTCTGTAATTGATGGCTACCAGAGTGACAGCACAGTTTGAGCCCAGTTCATTGTAACCACTGAGTCTAGGCATATTCTACCAAACTTTGCCCATAGAAGACAACATCTTTTTAGTGGACTTGGAACAAAGAGTAAGCTGGACAAAGAAATGCATATTTATGTTCACTCGTTTGTACAATAATTATGAAATTGCAGGAGTGAGGGCGGCAGTGGGGACTTGGAAGAAGCTTCCTATTCTGGTGACTAATGAGAAGAGAGAATATTTTTCAAGATAAAAAAATAAATGCTACTTCTATGTGGAACTTCATTATGAATCACATTTTTTTTTAAACCTAGATTACTTTTACTGAGCAATAAATGGATTTTGGTCCCTAGGATGAGAATTAAGAAAAAGTTTTCATTATAGCAATTAAATTCTCTTAATGAAGCTGAAATATAAAAAAAATCAAGAAATGTAATATTTTCCCTGCTTGATGGAAATAGCTTCCAATGCTATATTCTCTAAAGAATATTTAATTAACTTTTAAATAAGAATATAAGCTTTTCTTTTCCTTTTATTGTAAGTTTCTTAAAATACTTTCATAATAGGTCTTACATGCACAAAGATGTTACAAATAAAAACACATTGCTGGTGATGAATTTTAATGAATTCCACAAAATAGTTGAGAAATACTCTATAAATATGAAGGATTTAGAGAGTAAAATATGAATAAATATATTAATGATTTATATTAAAACTTGATATGCATGTCTATGCATCTGAGTGCTAATATTAAAAATAAACATTGCATAGTATACTGCTATAAATGTTAAAAATTGATGCGCATTAGTAAGTGTTAGGTTTTATATAAGCTTCCATATGGAAGATAGATTCAAAAAATTAGAAAAATATGATATGGGAGAAAATCATCTGAAATGAAATAAAACACAGCATATGTTAGAAAATCTTAGGGCCCTCCGGAAAGCTCAGAGGACTAATGCATCTGCTTAGGCAGAATGCAGTGGCCTGGGTTCAATTCCCAGCGTGCAATGCCAGCCCCACCTATGGGGAGCACTGGGCTGGCAATTGAGACTGGGCATGGTGGCACACGCCTGTAGTCCCAGCACTTGCGAGTCTGAAAATGGGAGAATCACTATGAATCTAACCTATATAGTGAGACCCTGCAGACCCTGTCCTAAATACAGAAAAAAGAAAGAAAATCTTCTCAACTTGAAATTAAGTGCAAAAAGAAAAAAACTTTCATCAGTGAGGTTAAAGTGGATGAAAACTGACCAGCTCATGTCAGTAACTTGCAGAGGTATCTGAGAAAAAAAAATGATTAATACAGTAGTAAAAGTACCAACTCTTTCCCAGAGAGCTGCATAGTCCTATCTCATGACATTAAAATATCAGCATTTTACTGGATAGCATTTTGATGTTGTATCACAGTGTTTTGCAACATACATCATCAAATAAATTTTAAAATTTCAATTTCTCCTCAGCCCTTCTCTTGCTCATTGAAATTACAAGAGACTAGTGGGATGTGCCTAATTAGGACCAACTTTCTAGCAGTTTCTGTCATCCCCTTTTGTCAAACACTACCAATGCCTCTTTCAGACTCTTCAACTTAAATATTCACCCAAATTTATTTTCCCCTTCATCAAACTTAGTATAGTAGAAAAACTTTACACCAGGTAAATGCTTGTTGTTTCTTCTTAATACCACAACTGAATGCATCCCTCAGAAAAATATGCAGATAAATAAATAAGCAAACACACTTGAACACACATAAAGGATCAGAGATTGGGTTTTCTAATCTGAGAAGTTTCTATTCCCTAGTCTATAAGGTAAAGACAGCCAACTGCAGGCACTAAAATAACACAGCATAATATTTAGGACCATTGGCATCAACTGGCATAGCAGGGAAGGCTTTCCAGAAGTCATGCTTGAGGCGAGTGCTAATTGAGAGTATTTGAGGCAAGAAGAAAGCTCAGGGTATTTCTGGGCAAGGGCTGCAAGCTGAGTGGAGACACAAGACATTTCATTACAGTCCAATGTATTGTGGGGCTATGAGGAATTCTATAGAGTGAATTTCAGAATGGCAGCATAAGACAAGCTCCAGCCGTGGAACAGTACACCACTCGCTATTTCATGTCTATCTTTCCCCTTGACTATAAATGACTTCTGAACAGACAAAGCATTTATTGGAGCATAGTTCCAAAGTCTCAGATAATAACATACAAGTAGAAGATTTTGAACAGATGATTAATGTATGTGTACACAGAATGAAAATACAGAATGCGACAAGTAAAGCAGTGAAAGAAATCAGCCATATAAAAGGATGGAGACACACCAGATTAGTAAAATGTTCTCAACTCTGTTACCTTCTGATAGATGGTGCTTATTTCTCTTGATTGTTGCTAAGGGAGAAATGTGCTCTCTGGAAGAGATGCTCATCTCTGACCAGAGACAAAGGTATTGATATTTCCCAACGTGCACCCTTTCTGGGATTTGAGCGTACCCTCCCACTGTATCTGTTCACCGACTACTGGGTTGGCTCCTAGCTCCTCCAGAGAACATGTCTTGGGAATTGCTTCTGTGATTTTGCGTTGCTATCTCCTCTCCTGAGGGCTTGAACCTCAAAACTCCTTTCACTTCCCTTTCACCAGTGTACTCACTTCTGTTTTGATAGTGAGCCCAGAAACCTCAGGACCCAGTTCCAAAGCCAACTCTAGCATCTGAAGCTTCAACAAGCAAAGCACTGGAGAAAAAAAAAACTATACAGGAATAAATTCAGCAAGATCATGTTATTAGGAGAATATATTTAATGCAGGTGGTTATTTCATTTTGAAAATACATCTTCATTTTGCTCAGCACCTTGCATATTGTCTGGCACATATAAACCCACCCTAATGGTTGGAATTTCTGGGTTATCTCAGAAACAGCATCTCCACATGTGAATGGTTGTAATTATTCTAACACCTGCTCAGCTACCTCCAGGATCCTGCCTAATCAAGCAATTTTCTTGCAGAGTCAAATTGTGCCTGGATCTCTTTACCCAGCCCTATTATTATAGATGTATATAATGATATTTTTAAACCATTAATATTAACACCCTTGATTTTGTTTCTTAATTATTTCTCTGTTTGGACTGATTATTATACTTCAGAGGTTTTTTAAAGTGCCTTTATTGTTAGAGAAACCTAAAATCATATTCAAAAGATTTCCAAAACTTACTTAGAAGCAAAGGAAAAAAATCACTAATGTTTCAGCCAGTGTCAACACATTGCAGAGAAATTTTCTTATTCATTAGAAGCTCATTTCACTTAAAATAATAGAACATGCTGGCGATCTCTGGTTATCTACATAGCTTGAAGCCATTTCTGGCAATCTAGTAGTCTTCTGTTTATGCCCTTCTTTTCATGAATATACTCTTACTGTTAACTGCCTTTAGGGTATTTTTCAACTATTACCCATTTACATAATGGCTCCCCATTATTTCTCCTGAGGCATAATAGCATAGATGTTGTCTATAAATCAGGTAGTAAGTCCTGATGAGCTGGCGATTGAGCCACGCTTTGCGGAGACGTGGACAACTGCCCATCAGGGATACTCCTAAAGCTCTGCCCCTGGAAAAGTAAAGGGATAGGCGCGTGCAATCCATTTCACTTGACTAGAAAAGTCAACTAAATCTAGAATCCAAATAAATTCTATTTGTTGATAATAAAAAAGAAATAAAGTAATTGTAATACTTAAAGAGATACATGCACCTCTACAATAGGTAAAATCAAATGGCTTAAATAGAAAACTTCAAAATTATTAATGACTAAGTCTTTTTTTTTTCTTATCTTGCATTGATCATGGGGCCTGAATTGTTTCTTAAGGCAATGCATCCATTGAACTGTGTATGCAGTTTGGACAGGGCTCCACGCTGGGTCACAAGCTCTGTGGGCTGTCTTTTTTTTTTTTTTTAACATATTTGGTACAGTGTCTCACTACAAAGCTCAGACTCAGTGGCCATCCTGTTTTCAGCCTCCACAGTACTGAAATTACAGGCATGCACCCCCACGCCTAGTCTCAGTGGCTGGCTCAGCATGCCTGGGGATGGAACCAGTGTGGCATGTGGTGCTGGGGGTCAAACCCTGGTCCCTGTACTTGCCAAGCAAGTGCTTAGTCCACTGAGCTACTTCTCTGGCCCTCTGTGAGCTGTTCTGCATATGTCATTTCATTTTACTGTCTTCTTTAGTTGTACATCAGCCCTCTAATACAAGTGTTATGGAACTAACTGGGTCTTCTCAGAATGTGTATATTGAAACCCAATTCCCCAACATGACTAGATTTGTAAATAAGGCTTATAGCACTATAATTAGGGTTAAGTGGTATTATATAAGAGTGTGGCTATAATCCATAAAGACTGGTGATTTTATAAGAAGAAGAAGCAAAGTCAGGTGTGGTTGTACATGCTTATAAAACTTATAGAACTCTGGGAGATTGAGGCAGGAGGATTGTGAGTTTGAGTCCAGTCTGAACAACTTAGTGATTTAGTAAGAACCAATCCCAAAATAAGAAATAGAGCTGGGGATGTAACACAGTGTAAGAACTCTGGGTTCAACCCCCAGTATCCCTCTCAAAAATAAAGAAAGATAAGAAAACAATAAGAAGAGGAAGAGGCACCAGAGACAGCTCTGTGCACACATAGAGGAAAAGCCACATGAGGACACAGGGAAGCCAGCTATGTGCCAAGGAGGAAAGAGATCGCACTAGACATAGTCTCGGTGTTGGACTTCCAGCCATCAGAACTGTAAGAAAATAACTCTGTTGAGCACATCACCCAATCTGTGGCATTTAGTACAGCAGCCCAAGCTGACGAGTACAAGAGGTGACCACCTGAGTGACAGGAGAAAAACACAAAAGACAGAGGGGCTGAATAAGGACCATGTATTTGCAGAACTCAGAAAGGGCCTTTGGTCTGTCCAGCATCTCATACATTTTGTCCTCGCTTTTCACACAGGGTATCTGTAAAACCATTCAATTTTGCCCCATCCCAACCCTAACTCCAGGGATAAATTGGGACTTTTAGCAGCTTTTTGGTCTAGGCAATCTTGGCTCAGGCCAAACCTAGGTGAAAACCTGGATTCCCTCCGGACACGAGCGGCTCCATCCATCACTGCCTTCACAGATTGGCAGAGCACCCCCCGTGGCCCCATCTATTTTAGCTTTTTCACTTTGCAGACAAGGCAGGAAGAAATTAAAATCATGGAATTGGGTTTTGTGGTTGGCCTTTTCCAATTAGCATAAGATTCCACTAAATTTTTGGTACTTGCTCAGAAATTCTATCATATATATATATATAAAACAGTAAAAAGTAGTTATTATTAAGTCTTCTGGCAGAATCCCAGCTTTGCTCAAACCTGCTTTTGACACATGATTCTGCTCTAACTGCTCTTCAAAGGCCACATCATTTATCTTGAAACATAAAACACAAGTAACCTGATCCCAAGCAGGCTTCATACATAGGCACGGGTCTGTAATGCTTGCTCAGCAGGTCATAGGGAGCCCAGTGGCCGGGGCAGGCCCCGGGGAGGGAGCACTCAGCTCCTCAGGAGTAGTAACGGATTGACTGCCCTTCTAGAGCATTCACCTCCACCCTGACTCACATGGAATCAAGAGTTATAAAGAAATTGGTGGTAGCCTATTTTTAACAGCTGTTCCAAGGGAGAAAAATATTATATGAAGTGATTTTAAGAGTCCTTTTGGAAATAAAACTCTTGCTACCCTCTAAGAACATTTTCTTAGAAGAAACAGTTTTTGTGTCAGGTGGAAATAAAAATAAAACTACTGAAAAGCACAAACAAAAGCTGTTGTGATTCTATAAGCAAGAGAGATAGATGGAAACTACAGTATTAGAAAACATGGTGGAGTGGAGTCAGAGTATGTGGTTTGCAGGGAAAGTGTGGTCTCTGTGAATTAATGAGGGATAAAAGGGAAAGGTCTGCCACTGTGGAATTAAACTGGAGATCATGACCTCAAGGCAGATGTTCGCCTACAAGACCTATCACACTCCAATTAAGAGGGTATGACAGACATACAGACCCAAATGCATGCATGCAATTCCCCAGCACTTAAAATTAAGGAGGCAAATCTTCAGAAAGCTTCACAAAGAACAGTCACTAGATTTAAAAAAAAAATTTCAGGGCAAGAAAAGAAAGGTGAATGTGTTGGCTCCATTCCAATTAAAGACCATTTCAAACTTATGTCCAGGTGATGGCCTAATAGGCTACAAAGTGCAACAGCAATAGGGGTTATGTTACAGGATTAAAGGCGGCCAGAGAGGCTTGTCCTGCCAATTACGTGCCATGCACCTCAGTTCCAAAGCACTGTTACCACACCAAAATGCAGCCGCATGTTGCCAGAATAGCCTGAACTTTTTTTTAAACAGAAAAGTCCAGATTGTATGCAAAAGTATCATTTTCCTATTGGTGAACAGCTATTTTTAAAAATATTCAAACACTATATGGGTAAAGCAAGACCTGTCTGTGGACTAAAGTTGCTCTGAGATCTCCTGATTCTTTTATCTGCTTCAAGACTATCTCCCAGGTTCCCCAATCCCTCCAATCCCACGTCACTGGACCCAGGCACTAACCATCTATTCCCTTTTTTCATATCATTGACCTGAATAAGAGCCTTCAAGGTGTCCCTCATGCCTGCTTAATGAATTTCAAATGTTTCAGGCCTGCATTCAAGGTTGGCTGTACAGTCTCCCTAGCTTCAGCTGATAAACTTTTCACCTTGAATTCCCAGTAGCAGCCTGTGGTCCAAACTAAAAGTCCTATATATTTCCTGCAAATAAGATGTGTTCCCTCCTGCATTCTCACCCTAATTCATAGTGTGTTACCTTTTTCTTTCTTCATAATTAAACTCCTACTGAACATTGGGCCTTTGAGGATCACAGTCACATCTTTTCTCTGGGTTTTCTGTCTTGTATCATTAGGAACATTCGTTCCTCAGTGCCCACAGGGCGTTGGTTCTAAGACTGCTACAGACCCCAAAACTTGCATGTGTTTAAATCCCTTCTGTAAAATGATATGGCTTTTTTGTGCACAAAGTACCCACATCCTCCCATGTACTTTAAGTCATCTCTATATTCTTTTAATACCTGATATAATTGAACACTATGTAAATAATTGTGCAGTACTATTTTAGGAATAATGAAACAAGAAAAATGTATATGCTCAATACAGATACAATGTTGTTTCAAATGCCTTCCATCCTTAGTTGACTGAATCCACAGACATGGAACCCACATGCATTGAGGGAGGACTATGCCTCTCCTAGTGCTCCTCCACAAGTCTCCCTATGTGTCTCTTCTAGGCTCTACCTTGTAACATTTTTGGAGTTTCATCACTGTGTTTCCCACTCAGCCCTGAGAGTTTAACTTTGGGGTTAACAAATCCTTTATAAAAGGCCCAATAGTAAATATTTTTGACATCACAGGTTATATGATCTCCAGCAGCCACTCAGCTCTGCACTTGTATTATGAAAACAGCCAGCCATGGACAAGATGCAAGCAAGTAGGGTTGGCCATGTTGCCATAAGCTATTTACAAAAACAGTGGTCAGATTCAGTTTAAAGGAATTGTTTGGTGACCCCTAATCTGAATGAGAAAGGGCAGCGGTCTTACCCCTGTTATTATATAATAGATACTTAATGGTTGTTAGAAAATAAATTTTCAAAACTCACTTCAAACTCATTATTTCCATTGTCTTTCCACTACACCCAAAGACACAACTACTAATTTTCAACCTCTGAAGGTCTATACATACTTGTTATCCGGATGCCTCATGACTTGTCCCTGCCATTACGTGACGGTCATTTCATGTTGTTGTGACAAGTTATACACTGCTGTGATGAGTGTAGAGTTTCCTTCTAAACTCCTGTGTTCTAAAATTCTGTCAGTCTATCACTTTGTAGTGTTACCTACTTAAATATTTTTGTTTTCCCTCTCAGATCTAAGCTTCTAGAGAACAAAAGCAAATCTAATACCTCTTAAGATTGCTAAAATGTCTAATCTAGTGTGATTGTTATGGTGTTTGTTCATTTATTCATCTAATACATTTTGGATAAATGCAGTGATGTAGACACAGAAATAGGCAAAATGGGGATGATTGCAGATCTAAGGAAAGTAAGTCTAATGAATAAATGGTTGTATGATGATGAACTGAGATAAGTGATTTCAAAGAAAGTACATTATAGAGGCCGGGGAGATGGCTCAGTGGAATAAGCGCTTGCCTGGCAAGTGCAGGGACCTGAGTTCAATCCC
>NDGN010676438.1:0-10550 GCA_002564285.1 Tympanoctomys barrerae | reverse complement strand
TTTTTTTTTTACTATTCTGCATTCTCTTTAGATAATAAAAAAATTTAAATTAAAAAGCTGTTTCCTGAGTGGATTCTTGGTTTTGATTGGGGGAATTGAAAAGATTTCATAATAAATTAATTAGGGGGAAATAAAGGACCATCCACATGCAAAATATCTTAATGTAAAATAATTGAAATATGTTTTAACTTTGACCCAAGTCCAATCCAAGTGAAATTCAGGTGCAACATTCCTTGGTGAATATAATATTTAACTTAATCACTCTGTAAGAGACCTGACCTTAGAACCAACTCTGCTGTTTCTCCCTGTGATCTTGGGCTTGGTGTTCTCTGACCGTGTCCTGATAGTATGCTCCAGAACATTTAAAAGAATATCAAATGACTTAATCCATTATATTTTAAAAACTGAATTCTGGCATCTGTTTCTAATAAAATGTGAATGAAACTAAGAGAAACTTTGAAACGTGCTGATCCTTTGCTCAGAGGAGCCGTGAGGAGGCTGTATGGAGATCGTATGTGTGTCTCCAAAAGGGAATTTTAGTTCACCACTTTCTCTTAGTTCAATGAGAAGAGAAGTTTGTGCTAATATTGCTTACGCCAGATCCCATGTCTGCATCGTGTCCTCTGAGTAACTACTATGAAGACAACAATGTGCAAGGCATTATTACAACCGTCCTACTAGCCTGTTTTGAAACTGTTTCATCGCTACTTTAGCTTTTTTCTCATTAAAATGAATAAAAAAAATTTTTAAAAGGAAACTTTAGAACTTTTAAAAAGAAATCAAACAATAGATATATTAATTATAAACTAGTTCAATTGTTTGTCATGAGAAAGAAAACTAGCATTTTAAATAACCATTCACATTTTACTAACCAGGGCATGAATGTGCAGATCGTAGGATCCAGATGGTAATGGAGCTCACCCTAAAATATCCTTCCCCTTCCAGAGGCAAAGAAGGCCAGCCACAGAAATCAGGTTGCTGCACACTGTTGGTCAACTGCATAAAGAATAAAGAATGAGACATATCACCAGGGCATCCTTTCCTCCATCCAGTTAGCAACTGCGGTCCACTGAAGTAAGTATCTCTGGCTATGGATATTTTGAATCCAGTGCATTGTACATTTCAATGTGCAATTATCTCTGCTTAAGCATGGAAACTTTCTTTATTTGTCTTCTTTTCCTTATTTTTATAGCAATTCAGGGATCCAACTACATCCCATAGCTTTCCACCCAATTTCCTACAGATACAAATCCTATTCAACAGTTTAACTGTGATTACAATTTTGAAATTGTCTGTCTTCTCATCTTTCCTGCTTTGGTGCCATCTACATCTAGCCCACAGAACTTACAGGAGGAAAGGTTATTGCTGTAGTCAGGGTTTCGTAGGGAAGGAAATGCAGGGTGCACTACTGATGGGATTATTTTATAATATTCACCTGAAAAGTCAAATACAAGAGTACAAAGGATCTTTCTACACACTAGAACCCCAAAGAATCCAGCTGAGGGCCTGCATTCTATGACAATGTCCTGCACAGGTCCATCTGGTGGCCTAAAGCCCAGGACTATGTCTTATGGAGGTATGTATCAAGGATCTGTAGTGGGAGGGCAGAAAAGTCAGTGGTGGAAGCTGGAAAGACTGTGTCGAGGGCTGAAGGCTCTGTGCCAGCAGGTTGAGGGGTCTTCACTGGAGCCAGGAAGTGACACTCAAGGTAAGGACTAGAGCTCCCCACAGCCATTCTCAGTAACAGCAAGGTCCAAAGCTTCTCCAATAATGGGAAAGGCAAATCTATATCAGGAAAGTTGAATGGCAAGCTTCTCCATGAAGATCAACAGTGCACCATCTTCCCCTCCAGTTCTCTTGCTTATGTTGTTGGCAACAATCCTCAGGTAGGCCTTCTGCACCCCGTGTCCTGCTGATTCAGTTCAGCTGAGTACTCCAAGATCACCATTATTAATCCACCACAGGCACCATCCAACTTTGCATTCTTCCCTCTCCTCGCCTTTGCTCCTTGCAGTCCCCCAACCCTCCAGAATGGAGCAGGAATAGAATGAAGAGAAAACTGAGAGTGGACGAAGACCATTATCATGATCAGCCATGAAGAGGGCTCACTGGCAAGGCTCTGAGACAGCCATATAAATGCAGGCTCAGTGATGAGGTAGGTGTCCCTCCTCTGAGGAACCCTTGCTTACCACACAGACCAAGGTTGGGGGAATCCAACCCAGCTACTTGCTTCCTACTTCTGCTTAGTCTCTGTGTGTGGGAGGAAACCAAAAGGGCTTTTCCATCTGATGTCACTCTGTACCATCCCATTGATGAAAGCAATGGCAGAAAATTCCAAGTGAATTGCCCCATTCAGATTTCCTTATTGATAGTCTTGGGGACCTGCCCTGATAGTCTCGGGGACCTTCCTTTTTGTCTTGAGTAGATGGAAGGTAGAAGTGCGGAGATTGTAAGATTGGACTGATAGGAAAGGGGAAAGATGCCAATGCTGTCATCCAGTGAATGAAGGTATTATTCCCTGTGGCCTACCGAAGAGGAGGCAGGCTGTCAGGGTCAGCCCTTCCTGCAGTTGCTCCACCTCTATGTGTACCAACCCACAGGAAACAAGAAAGATGTTCAAAAGAGCAAACCAGAATAACCATGAACTTCAGGTTACTGGGGCATAGGGATGGGTTCCACAAAGATTCCTGAAGATTTCAGGTTTGTGGTATGTGGGCCAGTAAGATCTGGATTTTCATTCATTTATTTATTTTTATTTTTGAGATAGGGTCTCTCAGTGCAGCCCAGGATGGCCTTGAACTCACAATGATCCTCCCAAGTTCTGGGATTACAGGCATGCACCACCAGGCCCAGGATGACTTGGATTTTTAATACACAGAGACCATGTCCACCAAGTAAGGTCATAGGTTGTTGCAGAAAAAATGTGTACAGAATTATTTGACTGTTTTTCTCCCTAATCTTTCTTTTCCATTTGAAATAGAAGCAGGAAAGAAGGATTAAATAAGGAACTGAAAAGAGTATATAGCACATATATTTCCTTAAAGTTAAGCCTTTTAAAATTATAATTACTCCCTCTTCCAGGGGCAGAAAAGGCAGGAATATTTACATAGAAATAGATTCAAGTCTAAGCTGGAGGGTCCTAGGATCGAAATTTTGAATTTTTGAATTCATAGACTCAAATCTTTCTGCTTACTGGACAAATGTGAATTTTTCATGATGCATGCAATGGTTGAGCCATCATGTCAACTTGAGAAGTGTAGAAGTCTAATGACACAGATCAGCAAGAGGCCAGTTTCCTCACTTTATGCACTGTGTGCAAGAGGAGGACACATCAACCTGAGAACTAAAGCTGAACTGTTTCTCCCATGCCATGCATCCCACCCTGCAGCCAGCTGATCATGGACCAAAACCTACACAAAGCTAAATGAGCTAAATGAACCACCCCTTCCCTCCTTAATTCTTGGCATTGGGTATTTTGTCTCAGCAAGGAGAGAAACATAAGTAATACAAATATAACTAGGAGATGAATAAACATGGAAAGTTTTGCCAGAGATAGAAATTGCAGAAATGATCACTCCGCATGATTCATCCTACTGGAAGTACTCCACAAGCATTAAATACTTGCCACACCAAAATGGGTTAGGTAGGTAACCGAAGTGGATTCAGCATGCACTAATTGTTGAACTGCTCAGGCCATTGCTCTGAAAAATTGATAGGATCAGGGCTACCTGTCTATCATTTACAGTTTACCCTTTGATTCTACTTTTCGTGGATGCCTCTAGCTTCCAACCCTTAGAGTCAAGAGTAAGAAACACTTCTCTCCCCTGCTTCTCATTAACAGTCTTCTGAGTGTGGGCATCACCATGACAACAGAGCATCATTATCACATCTGTCTTCTCTTGGTCATAATAAGAAGTGGTTCACAGTCCAAGTCACTGGGGAAATGGTCTAGTTAGTGGGCTTTATTGTAGAAATATCTCTGGGAGTTACATCAACCTGAAAACTGAAGCTCAAGTGGGGAAATAAGACAAAACTTTCTGTTATGCAAGAACCAAAAGTTTACTTGTGAACCTCCCTGGATGATAGAATCATTAACCTCTGGACACAGACCCTCTGCCTGGCTTTTGATGTGTTGTGTTACAAAATAAATTACTGAAGATGGTCATGTAAACAATGTTGGAAGGCTCACATCTGTTCAAGAAGTTCGGAGCTTTGGGAAAAGCCTCCAACAATCCCACCCCAGTGCTCTCTATTGACTAAGTACAAACATAAAAATACAAATTAACCTAGGCTGCTCCATTAAATTTAGATGGTGTAGCAAAAAAATAGAATACTCAAATTTTACCACTGTGAAAGTAGCATTGCTATTTCACTCAATTTGGGGCACTTCTCTGTCTGCAGCTGCCCTCCCCATGGTCACTGTGCTATCACAGGCACTGTGTTGCTCCTTCCCAGAGCTGGCCTGCATTTGAGTGTGTGTACCGCTCTCTATCAATTTGTTTCAGGTCCACTTCCTGTATTTACCAGCTTCCTCATCACTGAGGTACAGTACTTGACACCTGCAACTTCAAAGAAGACAGGTTTGATTTTCTCACAGTTTCAGTCCATGGCCTGCTGGGTCAAAACCAGCAGCATCGTGCAAGAAGGGCACTGTGGAGAAGCTAAACTACGTTGTTTGTGGTGGTTGAGAAATAAAGCAGGGGGAGCAAGGAGAGGACAGAGAAGAAAGGGTGAGTGTAAACCAGATGTACACGCTAAGGCCAGGCCTCCGTGACTCACCCAGACAGACCTAAATGTGTGCTCCATCAATCCCTGGGTAAGACTCCAAATCCAGTCAAACTGAACTCCTCCCTCACCACAACATCCGAACATTTGTCAACCTTATACTAAAATGTATCTCTTTACATGGTGATTGATTTCCAAATAAAGATGATAGCAAGTGTATACTTTTGCTGAACCATACAATTATCCCACATACAACAAGATGCCCACTATTCCCCTCCTTAATAACTCAATAGTTCCAGCATTTCAGAATTCTTATCTGTGAACCTCTGTAAAAATAAACAAACTTCACAATCCCAAAGCACAATGGCAGAGTGCAAATATTCTCATGCCAAAAGGGAAGAATGGAGAAATAGAAAAGGACTGCCCCAAAGGAAGACAGGAAACGAGCAGGAAGAAGCAATTCCTAGAGCTCCATATCTGATATTTAGGACACATGATAACAAAATGTGAGTCCCAAAGAACCTGGGAGGCTCCCAATCTTGTAGCCTGGCCAGGTACAGCCCACATGACTTCTCGTGGACTAGTTCTTTTCAAGGCTTACGGCTTTCCTTAGATGTTCCACATTTGTGGTATCTCAAATTTCCTGGAATCTCCACTGCACCTTCGGCTTTATCCCCGCACATTCAGCCACCGCCCTCTCTAGGACTCCTTACAGAGCCTCTCAGGCCTTCCTTTAAAATGCAGGTGGGAAAAACCCTGATGCTACGACTCTTCCCTTCTGCATTCCGGTTAAAGCAGCATCGTGTGGAAGACACCAAGGTGTTCAGTCAGCAGCAACAGAAACAGGGACCCTTGGAGGCTGTGGCACAGGGGCCCCTGCATGGCTGGGTGCCTGAGTCCAATGAAATGAATCTCTAAAACCAACATTCTAGAGGACCTTCTTGAGCAGGGATTGCAGTGGCTCTTCTCCCAAAAGAAATTCTGACACTTTCATACCCTTGAGCCTTCAATGAACAGGGTCTTCCTGACTTCTAAGAGACCTCAAAGCATCTTTTCCTTGAGACAGCATTAATTGTATGATGTCTTTTTAGATACTGATCACTTTGTTACTCATACATTCTTTGGCCCCAACTTTATACAAGTGAAGCCAAAATAAATCTTTCAAGAATTTTTATTCTAATTTCTGTTCCCGATTCTCACTATAAGTCTAGATAAAATCAGCCAGCGATGACAGTGGCACAGTGTATTAGGCTGGCCTGTGATTTTTCTACCAGGTTAATTAGTCTAGTGCTCTTCACCTCAGTTGCCTGCAAATTTTCAGGACATAGGAAAAAATATTCACACAGTTTCTGATGGGGCATCACACGCATGGTTGTAGCCCAACTCCCAGTGGAGCCCTTGCTCTGAAACCTCTTCTGCTTGGCCTTTAATGTTTGGATTCTGGTCAGCATTCTGGTCTTCTGAATGCTGGCCAGAATCACCCATCAGGCACCACTTGTAGTATTCTAAAGCTTCCCTACCCCGCATCCTCAAACCTTTCCAAACTCTTCCATGCTATCCCAATCCAAAGGTCTCTTAACCACATGTATGGTCACAGCAATGACCCCACTTCCTTGCTACCAATTTTTTGTGATAGTCATTTTTCTCATGAGTAAGATGTAAAACCCAACATAAACAATGTGATGGAGAAGAGGCTTAACTTGCTTGTGGCTTCCATCCACAGCTAGCTGGCTCTGCAGAAGCATCATGGCAAAGGGCATGGGATCCAAGCTGCTTGCTTAACGGCAGCTGGTGAGCAGGGCAGGGGATGAGTGTCCATGAAGAAGGGGTGAGGGCCAGACACAGTGCCAGGACCATGCCTCATGGCCACCCAGGCATGCCCAGAAGTGTGCTCTACCAAACCCAAGGACAGATCTAAGATCCAGTCCATTGAGCTTCCACACCAATACACGTGTTTTCCTTTCAACATCTGGAGCCTCATGAAAATGTATTTTGTTCATTACTTAATACCCTTCAAAGACATGTGCTAAGTGTGTGTAGAGTGGAGAAATTAATTAATGATTAAATCTCAGAGTGATGGGAGGGAGGTATAAAATTATTTCTCTACCCAAAGTGATAGCTACCACTGTGTCCATTTTACAGTAAATACCTAGAACAATGGACCCAAAGGGCATTAAGTTTTCACATTGAGGTCATTTGTCAAATGCTGTCATTTATGGATGACAAAAAGGACAAATTTGACTGGCATCTATAAGTAGCATGAGAGATCCTACTCAGCTGCACAACCTAGAAAACAGCTTGTTGTTTACAAGGGCTATTGTAACTCAGTTGTCAGTAGTACTCAAGTCAAGAGAGGTTAGCATAGGTTTTTGCCTACACAAGAAATTGATATAATTTCACAAAATTAGATGTTCAGACAATATTAGGAATATGAAAAAATATTTGGTTAAAAGTGTTAATTTTATTAATTAGTGATCAGATGGTCAGTTGATACAATAAAAATTACCTCTCGAGTGGGCAAGAGAAGTTCCCGAGTCTCTCTGAAGTTGTGGCCTTGTGCTGCCAGAGCCTCTAACTCACTTTCAGGAAGCCTCTAACTCACTTTCAGGAAGACTTTCAGCAAGCTTGCTCTTGCTCTGCAGCACTCCACTATTCCAGGTCTGTGAGTGCTTCCAATGACTCCTTTTATCTTCCTATCTTCTACTCAGTATTTTAGAAAAAAAATTCTTCTCTAATATCAGGAGCAGCAAGCTCAAATTGCTAAGAAACACAAACAATTGTGTAATCAGTTTATTGTTCATCTGTCACAAGATAGCGACAGGTGGCAGGTGTGCTCAAAGTGAGTTTCCTGAGAGAACTGATGCCCCCACCCACCTCGGCAGTGTTGCTGCATCTGACGGGAAGTAGGAGACAGACATTGCTTGGAGGGTCAGGAAATCCAGGGGTGGAGGGAGGAGGGAAGGAACGGAAAGTAAGAAGAAAGAAATGAAAACACAAATGTGTTGTGTATATGTAACAACTCAATGCAAGCAGCATAAACATTAGGTAGTGTAATCGTGCAGAGAGAGAGAGAGAGACAGAGAGAGGGAGAGAGAAATTAAATAGGTAAAGAAGAGAAAGAAAAGAGATAAAGGAATTAAGATGCATTATGTACTACAGTAATTTCCCAAAAGGAAAGTAAACACTATGTACTCAAACATGTACTAATAAGAATATTATTTTTTAAAATGTCATGTAGTTTCTTAATGGTTTTGTATAATACATTTCATCAATCTCAAGTCCCCCAGCCCTGCATTTAATCTTTCTTTGTTGGGGTAGCTACTGCAGATGCAGATATGTTTCTTAACAGGATAAAAACGGCTAAGTTGACCTTGAAATATGGTACCCTGTTGTATCTTTGCAATAAAAATCCAGTGATATGCTGAAGTCACACAGTTTGGTGGATGTGGAAGGGATTCTAATCCATGCAGGGAAAAAAAAAAGAAAATTTTATCTGAAATACACCAATGTCACTGAATATATTATAAAAGAGTGAATTATTTTTGTTTAGTAACTGTCCTAGCAATCACTGCTAAAAATAATCTTGCAAGTTCACACCTTGCCCTTTAGTGACATCGTCAGGGGATATTCCCATGGCTGGCTTCTATTTAGCTGGATGGGCTGCAGCCCTTAGGCAGTGAAGGCATCAATCTGCAGGAAGAGATGCACCAACTGCAGGTTGGCACTGCAAGCCAGTGAGTACTGCTCAGAGAAAAGCGTATTTATGAGTCAAAGAGAATTTTATCAAATTAATAACGGAGGTGCTTACTAGTCATTCTTCATTCATCTTTTTAAAAAATAGGAGGTCTTTTGGATTTTATTTTCCTAGAAAGCATTTTTTAATTTATATAAAAGTGAAACCTTGAATTTTTATTGGCATTACAGTCCGATAGTTACTTCAGTCGTTGTGCTGGATTCATGAGGGCCTCTTTCCCTAAGAGTACTGAAAACCGCAATCCTCTGCTCTTTTCAAAGTCAAAGGCAGGACTTCTGAACATGCGAACAGCAGCGCCATGAGCAGCAACTCGTCCCCACTTGTAGCGGTGCAGCTCTGCTTCCCTGACATGAACGGGTCCTGCGTGAAAACGCCCTACTCGCCCGGGCCCCGGGTGCTTCTCTATGTGGTGTTTGGCATTGGTGCTGCGCTGGCTGTCTTAGGAAACCTCCTGGTCGTGACTTCCATCCTCCACTTCAGGCAGCTGCATTCACCAACCAATTTCCTGCTCGCCTCTCTGGCCTGCGCCGACTTCCTGGTGGGCGTCACTGTGATGCCCTTCAGCATGGTCAGATCCGTGGAGGGCTGCTGGTACTTCGGGAGGAGTTTCTGCACTTTCCACACGTGCTGCGATGTGGCGTTCTGCTACTCTTCTCTCTTCCACCTGTGTTTCATCTCCATCGACAGGTACATTGCAGTCACCGACCCCCTAGCCTATCCCACCAAGTTCACAGTGTCTGTGTCGGGCATTTGTATTGCTGTCTCCTGGATTCTGCCCCTAGTATACAGCGGAGCTGTGTTTTACACAGGTGTCTATGACGACGGGCTGGAGGAATTATCCAGCGCCCTCAACTGCGTAGGAGGTTGTCAGGTAGTTGTCAATCAAAACTGGGTGCTGATCGATTTTCTATCCTTCTTAATCCCTACCTTTATTATGATAATTCTGTATAGTAATATATTTCTTGTGGCTAGACAACAGGCTAAAAAGATTGAAAATACTGGTAACACAGGGGAATCATCCTCTGAAAGTTACAAAGCCAGAGTAGCCAAGAGAGAGAGAAAAGCAGCTAAAACCCTGGGGATTACGGTAATAGCATTTATGATCTCCTGGCTGCCCTACAGCATTGATTCGTTAATCGATGCTTTTATGGGCTTCATCACGCCCGCCTATATTTATGAGATTTGTGTTTGGTGTGCTTATTACAACTCAGCCATGAATCCTTTGATTTATGCTTTATTTTACCATGGTTTAAGAAAGCTATTAAGGTTATTCTCAGTGGTCAGGTTTTCAAGAACAGTTCAGCTACCATGAAACTATCCTCAGAATGAATGTAGGCAATTGGGTTGAGGAAGCTGACAATGCCTCCAAAATGTCCAAATCAAGCAAACTTTTTAATAATCAGGGAAGAGTAATAATGAAAGCTAAACTCTTCTTCAAATTAGGATGTATCAGCTTTTTCAGTCTTGTAACGTGATAATTGTGCTTGCACTTTGCTTTCTCTTCAAGTGTATTAACTACAGTAATAAATATTTGATTCTCATTTGTTAACTTCTTGCTTTCTGCAGATACCCAACTCCCTTCAGACATTTCTTTCCCTCCCTTTTTTAATCCTTTGATTTCCATTTTGTTCTGGTTTGCTCCTTGAAAATATCTCTGTTCCCCACTGATTCCCTCTCCTTTTTTTCTAATGAGACTTTGATTGTAACCTACTAAAATTTTCATGCATAAAAATCTTTCACTGAGTTCTTTTATTTATTTTTTTTTCATTTTTAAAGGATACAAAATAGTGACAGGAAAAAAAACATTAGAAACAATAAAAATCTCATAAAGTAATAGGAATTCAACAATGGTTACTGTATTACATGATGCTATCTTTGAATTAGTTGCTTAGATTACCAGATATAAAGGTGTTAGATTCATTTAAAGAAAACAAAACAAAAGAAAGAAGTTATAAGGATTTCAAAAGAGAAGGAAAAATCAGAGTAAAAAATAATTTAAGCATTAACGGCTCCTTTCAAAAGACCAGCAGAAATCAATAATACAATTATCCAAACTATTCTGCATATATAC
>NDGN010674567.1:0-16162 GCA_002564285.1 Tympanoctomys barrerae | reverse complement strand
GGTGAGTATACATTTACAACAGAAAGCACAAGATTTATATTTATAATCTAAAACGTGAGTTGACCCATTACACTCTGATTTCTATTGAGAGATTACAGGCATGTACCACCACGTCCATTTTATGTACTGTTTTAGACTGATAATGAAAGTTATATTATTTTCATTAATAAGTTAATAGCAGTAAAGATATATGAAATCAGATTATTTTAAGTCAGACTGAAATTGATGTTGTATTTGACAGTTAAATATAAATAATGAAAACTTTGAGGACATTGTGCACTTTAATCCCTTTCCTTTATTGACCACTCTCCTGTACAAGTTCAAAGTTAAATATTAGGAATTATTTTAGTTATTACTGGATTGTCTGATGTTCAGGGACTGTGTTCTTTAACAAAGTTAAGGAGGACAGCTGGCTCAGCCTGTAGAAAATTCAAAGGATGGACTTCCCTTGAGGCAGAAGAGTTACCAAGTGTGTGGTGCTCATTTAATTCCACATTTAAATTGGGTTGGGGAGAGAATATTGTAATATTTTCATCTGCTATTAATCTGTTATGGTTTCCCTTTATACATGAGCAGAATCACAGAATAGGGGCTTTGTATTATAAGTAGCCATAAAAATATGATGCATTGAAATCGTATCGTTCGGACTAAACTTTTCTGTAACTTAAGTACACAGCAGAGTAGAATGCACAGATTGGATCATTTGTGGGTATGGTCAGCTTTTGCCATTACCCTGAAGACAGGAAGTAGTGCTCTAGTAGATATTTCCTTAAATGCTTTCCTACTCGCTTATGTCTATTTTATTTTATTTTACTTTACTTTTATTTTTTGAGGCAAGATCTGTGTTCCCAGGTTGGCCTGTAACTCATGGTGAGGTTTCTGACTCAGCCTCCAGAGTGCTGGGATTACAGGCACATGCCACCAGGTCCATTTTATGTACTATTGTAGACTAATAGTGAAAGTTACATTTTTTCATTAGTAAGTTAATAGCAGTGAACATATTTGAAATATATTGGCCAAAGGAAAAATTAGCATATACTAAAGTTCTAGCAATAGAATAATATAGAATTATAGAATTATTCTGATCCTGGAGAATGATTCTTTCCCTTTTTTTGGCAGGGTGAGAATTTTGGTGGTGGCTTATGTTTATAGGCGCTGGTTGGCTGGCTTCAGAGCTGACAGTGTTGTGCTGGGAGGAAACCTGCTCATGTTTTGGGGGTCAGGAAGCAGAGCCAGAAGGAAGGAACCAGGAAGGGAGCTCCATCCTTCTAGGTCATACCCTGGTGAGCCACCTCCTCTGACCAGGCCCCACCTCTTTTTAAAAACATGTTTATTGGTACATGTTTATAGTGCTTAATGATTACAGTCATTGTAAGGAGTTACTACAAGTACATAACACATCTTAGTTCTTTTTACTGCCCCTTCCTCTTTCCTCCCTCCCCCACTGCTTCTTCCAAATAGTGGAGCCCCATTTCTTGAGATTTGTTTCAGGTTGCAAAGCTAGCTACTGATTCTTTACTTGAGAGGCAGTGCAGCACAGTGGTTAAAAATGTACAGCTTCTGGGCTTACCCTGCTGGGTTCAGATGCCAGATTCATGATGTTTTATGCAAGTGACTATATCTGCCTTCCTCAGTTTCTTCATGTAGAAGCAGTAATCTGTTTCCCTTCTATGTTTTCATGAGCTAATACGTGTTAAGCACATAGGACGGTGCTCATAGTGCTCCCTAAATATTTGCTGGTATTATTGCTCTGATTCTAAGAGATGTGTATTTTCCTATCTTTGGAAGTGGGATGTATGTAACCGATGATGGTGTCTTCCATTTGCTGTCAGTCAGGTGGCCTTCTCATCAGGTTACCAATGTCTCTGCATGTGCAGGTTTAGTTACAGTTACATTCAGTGTCATTTCAGTTGAATTACAGACATGGTGTCAGCAGTACGTATGTTATCTTAAATTGCCCTTTACAGTATTTTCAGAAAGATTCGGTATGATCTGGAACAGAAACAAAAAACTATTGAATACAGAGAAAAGGACAGAACTGAAGTAGAGAAATATAAATTTGGTATTAGTGACATAACACTTGTTGTTAGTCATGCATTCACTCTTCTTTAAAACTAACCACAAAGTGCTTCGTAGGCGCTAAGAAAGAAGATACCCCAAAGTGGATGAAGTTTTCTTTCATACTGAGATGTGTGAAAAAAGATGCCACGTATAGCATTAAGCAATGTATTGAATACAGGAAAAATTGTCAAATTTCCCTCAATAGATGGGGAAAAAATGAAAGCAGTGAGTGGCTGATGTGGTTCATTTAGAGCATTAGGTCAGAATTAAAAGCATTTTTTTCTTAATAGTTTGTCTTAAAATTGATAGCATCTTAAATCTGATGAAGTATAGTATTATGTTTCTTTGGGTATTAAGAAAAAAATTTTTTTGTGTCTATTGTCTGGCACTAAAGTAATACTCACATGTTTAATGAAGGGATAAACCTAGACATGGAGACACATGCTTATAATTGCATGCCGGAAAGCTGTGACTTTAGGGTCCTTAGCTCTAGCCCAGCCTGGGCCACTTAGTGACTTGGTAAGACCCTGTCTCAGAGTAAAGAGCCTTGGAAATGCAGATAAGTGTGAAGGCTTGGCGTTCTGTCCTTACTACAGTAACACACACAGAGTGGATAAATGTCTTGATTCTAACCTGATATAGTTTCTGCTGTATTGTTTTTTACTGTTCTTTTACATTGGCAGATGAATCAATAATGACAGAATAAAAGTACAGGAATTTGAAATGGTACTTTTTGAAATAAGTAAGCAAGTTGGTGAAATGCACATATTCAAAGTGTTTTCAAAGATTATGTTAATTATTTTTGAAAATATAGAAACCTGAGATTCCTGCATTGTAAGGAGAAAAAGAATATAATGCATTCATCATCATCAGACAAGGTATTTTCAACTATGTCCTGCTAAATAATTGTGATGTTATTTTCTGAAATTTGGACATGACCTTATAAGAATTTTCTTCTGGTGATGGTAGATTGCTGTGTTGGAAATGTGCATGTTTTAATTTTTAGGACTGAATAGTCATTTAGTTTATTGTAAGTATTTTGTGAATTGTAGCTAAGCATCCCTCCAAAATCTTGAATTTTAAAAATTGATTTTAGCATTTTATTTATCTAATAAAGAGCTTCCACTACCTATTTTTCTTAGGCTATATTTGCCAATAGATGCTAATAAGTTTTACTTCAAGTAGGAAGCAAATGTTTTATTTCTAAAACAGCTGAAATTCTTTTAGCATTTGGTCAACTGCCCATAGTTTTCACCACATTTTGATTTAGCTAGAAATTTGTGAAATTTTAATCCTTGCATTTAGTTCTTAATGGTATAATTAATTTTTAAAAGGCAAATCCAGATGGCCGTTTAATTCTAATTAGTGGGTCCTGATCCTCATGTTTACACCCTGCTGCTTTTGTGGCTCGGACTTTCTAATTTAGAAACTACCTGCCATTATTTATTGGCAAAATATCTAAGATTAATTTAGCTTGACCTTGGGATCAGAGCTGGTTCTCATCTGTTAGCATTTAGCCTTTTAGCTCTCAGGCCTAGTTATAGGAATTTCCTTTGGCTGATGGCAGATTCTTAGTTTGTTGAACAAATCTGGTCTCTAAGTAAGTAACAAAGACCAAGCTGCCATAAGCTATCTGGGAGGTGAGGGTGAGGGGTGGGGTGGGTAAGATGGTTCTTCTGTTTCTAGAAAGCAGGGCACCTAATTGTCTGTAGCTGAATCTTTTATTACACTACATTTGTAGATCACTGTAACCATCTACTTTTAAGAAGGTTTCTTCAAAGTACAAGTCAGTGTTTTATTTTTTAATAGTATTTTTTTGTTGTTCTTTTTTAAAGCAGTTTCTTTAGACTTTCTGTGTTACTTTTTGTTTTTTTTATTTATGTATTTGGTACAGGGTCTCACTATGTATTTTGGACTCATGGTGATCCTACTATTTTCAGCCTCCCCAGCGCTGGGATTGCAGGCATGTGCCACCACACCTGGTCTCAGTGTTGGCTCAGCATGCTCTGGGGGTGGGGCCAGCAAGGCATGTGGTGCCAGGGAACGAATCCTGGTCCTTGTGCTTGGCTAAGCAGGCACTTAGTCCACTGAGCTATATTGCTGGCCCTGTTTTAGGGGTTTGCCTTCCAACATAGAATTTCTTTGTATGATTTTAAAGATTTTTTTCGTAAGGTTTTTTTTGTTTTGTTTTGTTTTGTTTTTTGGTCATACTGCAACCATAGTGTTTATCTTTCTAAAGACAAATCTAATTATGTCATTCCTAACCTCAGTAAGTTCCCTTTGTGGAGAATGGATTTTAGAGACATCTCATGGTCTGGTTCCTGCTTCTCTTGCCAACCATATTTTTACCTCCACTTTTGTTTCTGTCTCATCTGCTTTCACACTTCTCATTCAAGTTGTTCCTGAAGTTCCAATAAGACTACACTTGTTATTTCCTGGCTTTGCAGCCTTGTCTTGGTTCAGTGCCTTGTACATGCTCTTGTCTGTCTGGAGTGCTTAATTTCCTTCAGCTGACCACATTTACCCTCTGGGTTTCTCCTTGACGGTTGCAGTTTTACAGAGCCTTTCTTGACCCTTCCCACAAATTTGTTGTTTCTCTTCTTCTGTGGAGTCATGTAGCACTGGTACTCTCTGGTACCTCCATTTGCTGGCCTAAGTGACCTATTAATGTAAACTGTTTAAGAAGTAGATCTATGTCTGTATTATATTCATCTCTCCAGAACCTCATGTAGACCTGGCACACAGCAAATGTTCAAAATTCTTGCTTAATGAATGATTAGTCAGTGTTCACTGAATGATGAGTGCCTTGAAGCAAAGCTTCCGTAAGATACTTCTTATAAATGGATTTACGTGTGGCAGGAGACACTTCCCCAACCACTGCCATATTGTTCTCTCTGCAGAAATAAATGATGAGATTTCCCCTCTTCTACTTTAACTTAAGGATAGAAGTAGAGCCCTTTAAGAATTTTGATTTTTGGGCTGGGGAGATGGCTCAGTGGAATAAGCACTTCCCAGGCAAGCGTAAGGGCCTGAGTTCAATCCCCGGTTCTACCAAAAAAAAAAAAAAAAAAAAAAAGAATTTTGATTCTTTATTTTTTATTTTGTTTTGAGGCAGGGTCCAGGCTGGCCTTGAGCTCCCAGCACTCCTCCTGCCTAGGCCTTGCAAGTGCTAGGATGATAGGTGTGCACCACCATGCCAAGAATTCAAATTTTTGTTCAGTAAGAGCTAAACATACTGTAATGCAGTCTCTTGAGTGCCTCTATACTACATTCTTTATGTAATTATTTTGTAATCATTCTAGCCTACAAAGTATGAATTGTTTTTGTCACTTTATTGATAAGCATTAGTAAGTGATATCCAAGCTCAGACTTCCTTTTCCTGAAGCCTACACTCCTTTCTCCACATGATAGTTACTTTTAATTCCTTAAAAACTGGATGTTCGCGCTGGAAAGATAGCTTGGTGGTCTAAGTGCCTGCCTGGCAAGTGCAAGGACAAAGATTAGATCCCTAGTACTGCATGCTGTGCTGGCCCTGCCCCGAGCCGGCCACCGAAACCAGGCATGGTAGTGCACGCCTGTAATCCCAGAGCTGGGGAGGCTGAGACAGGAGGAGGATCACTACAAGTCTGAGCTGAATAGTGAGACCATGTACCAAATAAACTTCAAAAACAAACAACAAACAAAACCAAAACAAAACAAAAAAACCCTGAATGTTCAGGGCCTAGGGATTTAGATTAGTGATAGCAAGCTGGAAGCCCTGGGTTCCGTCCTTGGCACTAAAAACAAAAAATAAACCTCAACTGAAAAATAAAAAGGCTGACAAACAATGACAACAAAAAGAAAACATCTGGAGGTTGGGTTTGTAAATTAGAACAGGTTATATTCACTTGTGTGAGAAAAACAGGCAAAATATGTAACTGAAAATGCTCTATAGCTTGGTGATACAAATGGGAGGTAATTAGCTAATTGGATAACTAGGCCAGTTTTAAATTAGTGTGTTTTATCTTGAGCCTAGAGTATTTGTGTTGGCAAATACTCTGAAAAATCAAGCCAGCACTTGGTGTTGTCACACACATAAATGTGAAAAGCAATTAGTGAACAGTTGGCTCTGTAAGAGAGTGCTTAGTACTAGGCCCAGCCACAGACAAAGTCTAGCTGGGCGTGTCCAGCTGGGGTGGGTGATGTGCTGTGGACTTTTCACCTCTCAGTTGCTGCTCACAGAACAAGAATTTAGACCAGGACTGAACTGCCCTTTTGCTAGGAGCACTGTCCTTAGTAAGAGGAGAGGCTTTGGGGCTGTTTTAGCTCTGCCCCAGTTATTCCTATTCCCTGTGGCAAGGAGGCGGAACACCTTCCCAGTGGTCAGTTTCCCTTCTCTGACAACCAGCCTCTACGTTGGGAAAATCAGATCCTTACTTCTTCTGTGCTTCAGGGAGAACATGGCATCTAGACGAAATCCATAGTTGTGTGAATTTCAGGCATGCATACACAAACATGCATATGCTGCACACACATGTACAGAAAGTTTTTTACTCCTAAAGTTATTTCGTAGGAGGCCAAGTTTGACTGTGTGACCTTAAGTTCTTATTCTACCTTTCTTCACTCCCTTGGAATGGTAGCCTTTAGTTAAGCTTCTGTCACTTATGTTTACCACTTGATACTATCTTTGAGTCTAGAGTTTATTTTTGTCCCTTGAGATTTTACCAGGAGGGCTTGCTATAGTTGATATGTATGTTGGTCAGATGCAAAGCCAGATGAAGGCCATTCTTACTGTATTTTAATTCCTTCTGTTAATTCACAAAGTCAGGGCACAAATTACAGCCAAGAGGGCATTTTGGTTTGATAATTACTTTTGACCCAAGTGTGAATAGTTTTCCTGAAGCAGATTCTCTCCTTTTCACTACAGATCAAACTTGACTTCCATTCATAGTGTTTACTATGAGTAGAACCCAAGTTCTTGTCTCCAACAGTTTTTTTTTTTAATGTTTACATAGAGTAAGGTCTCAGTTCTTTAAATTTTAAATTTCCCACATTACAACTTGCAGAAAAACATACTGTCATAAATGTAAATGAGTCTTAGTATAGCATGTTTTTCAGCATATTAACCCCTTTGTGTATTTCTGAAATTCTGTTGGCTCTCCATACTAGACTCTGGTCAAGTGGTGAATCTCCAGAGTGGGGAACATCTCACATACTCAGCCTACTTTTGAGCCATCAATTTTGCTTTTTAATAGTTTTAGTTTTAAGAAGAGTTGCTGTCTAGATATAATTTGGTTAGAAAGGCCTGTGAAAGTCAGGTTTTACTATATAACTATTCATTAGGACAAATTGTTTTTCATCTTCCCCTATTTAGTTATGTATGATACTTGGTATTGATTTCAGCCAGAGTGTATCCCACAGAGTGTTTTCTCTTTGATCCCAAATGAAGCCTTTTACTTGTAAAGCCTCTCACCTTCCTTCCTTCAAAGGAAGTCTTTCACCTGTAAATTGCGCTCCCTCCTACAAACCTTCGCTTTCATTTATGAATTGTGCATTGTGCACTGCCTCTAGGCAATCCCCATCTCCCATCCTCAGAAAGCACTCTATTAGGACAGCAGATTTCAGCTTCCGTAAATGGGGTAAACTTTAACATAGCCTACCAAAGGGGCAACTCCCTAGCATATATTTTGTCATTGTATCCTAGATAACTCATTTTAAGGACATCCCCAACTCTCTATGAATATATCCAACTAATGACCAGGGGGTGCCTTTCTCCCACTTGGGTTCCTGCATGTGTAGGCTGTTTCCACAGTGTGGCTATTGTGAATTGCACTACTATAAACGTGGATGTGAATGTGCCACTGTAGCATGCAGGCCCTAATTTGAAGGGAGATGTGTTCAAGAGTGGAATATCCAGGTCAAATGCTGTTTGTGTGTTTTATCTTTTGAGGACTAGCCATGCTAACTTCTGTAGTAGTTGTACTAGTTTACATTCTCATTAGTGATGTAGAAGAGTTCCTTCCTCACCCCTATCTGCACCCTAACTAGCATTCAGCATGGTTTTTGTTTTTTTGATGATAGTTATTCTGATGAGGTAAGATGGAATCATAATGTAGTTTTAATTTACAGTAAGTACTCTGATGAATAGAGATGGTAAACATTTCATATACTTTTCCCCATCATTTGCTAAAAACCTTATATTTTTTAGATTTATCCAGGCGCTCTTTTTAAAAATCAATTAGGTGTACTGGGAAATCATAGATATGCATAATGATCACATTGATCATAGGAAATTTGTACCTGCACATGTTATAACTTAATTCTTCTTTCTTTTCTGTCCAGGAACTCTTGTAAGGTCTGTCAGGGTTTCATTTTCCTTTTCCTTTGATCTTATCTGGATATTCTAACACTTCCAGTCTGTCTTTAACTTCTAAGATTCTTTTGGTTGATGTTACTGCCTAGCCATTCAATTGAGTTTTTTACTTGACTTCATGAGGTGTGTGTTTCCAGAATATCTGCTTGGTTTTTTTGTTTTTTGTTTTAAATTCTCTTTTTATGGAAGTAGTCTTTCATATTTTGGATTGCTTTCTTTAACTTAATCAACCTTCTTGTTTTTTCTTTGAACTTACTGCTTAGTTTAGTTGTTGATTCATTTAGCTGTTTATTTTCCTCTTTAATCTCATCAGTTATTTTAATAGTTAAAAAAAAATCTTTGCCCCAAATTTTGCCTTCTTTAGCATCCGAGCTTAGCTTTTGGAGAGTTATATATTTTTGAAAGCATCTTGCCCTGTTTTCTCATGTTAGTTGTGTTTCTCTGTGGAAACTTATAGTTGTTAGGAAAGATATTTTTTCTCCTGTATTGTGGGACTAACTTTGTGATGTGCCTTGGATTGTGGTTATGTCTCCATGAGAGCTTCCATTGTGTCTTTTCTGGATGCTCCTAGTGGTGCTATGGAAGGAGGGAGCAACTACTTGAGAAGTTGACCAATTAATTATATTTCACTTCCTCAGGAAAAGTCAAGGAAAGAGGTAAAATATAGTAAGCTAGAGAAAATTAAATGTTAATGATATTTAGGTCAATATTAATAGTTATATAGAGAAGAGAAGGAAAGTAATAAAGAGAAAAATCAAAGAAAAAGGAAAATAAAGAGACAGGAAACTGTTTGTGTTATGGTTTAGAATCAGAGTGTCTCCTAAATTCTCTTGTTTTCAGAGGTAAGGCCTTTGGAAGCTGATTGAATCATACGGACACTATACTTAACAGTGGATTGATCTGTTGATAAATTTAGGGCTTCGCGTGCTGTTGAAATTGGTTGATTTATGGGGCCTAGTTGGAGAAAGGTTTTGGGGGACATAACCTGAAGGGGTATGCATCTGTCCTCAGCTGCCTTTCCACTCTCTCCTTCCTGGCTGCCATGTGTTAAGTAGATTCCTTTGTGGCCCTTCCACCATGTGTGTCTCCTTGGAGCCAACTGACCTTGGACTGACTACTCTTAAACCTTAGGCCAAATAAACTTTAAATTGTGAGTGTGAGACATTTTGTCCTAACAATAAGAAAGTGACTAATATAGTATGTGAAGACATACAGAGAAAGTTGGGCAAGGAATGGAGTATAGAAGGGACAAGATGAGGGATTTATATCCAGTTATTAAGTTAATGTTTTTTTTGTTTTTGTTTTTGGCGGAACCAGGGATTGAACTCAGGCCCTTGTGCTTACCAGCCAAGCGCTTATTCTACTAAGCCATCTTCCCGGCCCCAATTAAATTAATGTTAGATATCCTTAAGCAATCTTTGATATGGGAACTGTTACTAAAAAACATAGAGTATAGTTAAGCTGCTAAAGCAAAAAACTAAAATATATAATTACACATTTATATACATATAAGAAGACCAAATCTGGCCACAACAGTTTTTAAAAGTTCAATTTTATTTATATACACCCCTGTGAAACATGGTTCAAGTTCACACCTTCAGTTTTTGCAGATTTTTCCTTAGAATGTAACTAATAATTATTTGTGAAAGCCCCCTCTATTTCCTAGAAGAACAGATAGCCTCAGTACACCCCCACGCCTCTAGGTCTACAAATAGCCAATCCAAGAGTGTTATTCATTTCTCTTTGCTGCTGATTGGCTAACTGTCTCTGGTAGATGCACCAACATTCCTGCATCATAACAGGTTGCTGGACCAAGTGTGGCTATCAGATATTTTTTTCTTTTCTTTTTTTTTTTGATATTGGGAATCGAACTCAGGACCTTGAGCTTACCAGGCAGGCACTATCCTCCTGAGCTATATCTCTAGCCCTCTAAGTGTGGCTATCTTGAGTGCTCTTGGTTTTTTTCTTTATAAACGTCTGAGATCCCTAAGATGCCACCAAAATGACATGCACATTCTAAGGCTTTATTAATGCAGTATTTTATTCAAATTAAATTATATAACTGTGGGAGATGCAGCATAATACACACATAATGTACACATATAAATTATATGCATGTATACACATTTTCTGAAATTCGTGGTTTTTCACATTTCCAAGTGCTCTAGGAATGTGACCCTTGGAAATCCCAGGGATCTGCTATACCATCCTATGTGGAGGAAGCCTGTGAGCATTTGTACATGTGGGTCCTGAGAGCTGGTGCTGGGACCCCACTCCTCAGGCTGACATTGAGTCTGGGCCTTTCTGTCAAACCTGCTTGAGATCTCCCATGAAGCCCAGGTGCAGGGCTTTGGGAGCAGTTCTGGGCATGTGTTCTGGAGTCTTGTAGTTAATGACAGGTCATACCTGTTCCCCAGCCAATTTTCCCACCCCCTAGTTTCCTGTGCCATTGTGGCCTGGAGATAGTATATTTATGAGTTTTGTGGGGTGGAAATTATGAAATTTTTGAATTTATAAGATGCACAGAGGGTGCAATGTCCTGAGTTCAGTCTCTGGTTTAAAAAAGAAAGCACAGGCCTCATGTACATGTGAAAGGTGATGCTCTTTCTAAAGGTGAAAAGTAATGGCCCAGTTCACAACTAAAAGCCCATTTTTATAGGTGAGAAGTCCATTTTACAAGTGAAAACTCAAGGACCTAATCTATTGTATTTCTAAAAAATTAAGAATTTACAAGTCAGTACCCTAGAGAAGGAACATATATTATAACCTTGGATAATTTTCTGTCCTGAAGCTACAAGATTTTTTTTTCCTAGTCTTAAATTCACTGTGTAGTCCATGTTGGCCTGGAGCTTACCGTTGTCCTCCTGCCTCCGCCTTCTCTGAGTGCTGGGATTACCAGTGTGCGCCACCACGCCTGGCCACTGCAGGTTTTAAAAGTATAATTATATTTATTTTTCTATTATTTTAGTTTATTAGTATGTGTATAACAGTGTTTACCCTTCTTGTGGGCAGTAGGTACCTGAACGTAGCACATCTTGCTTTCCTTTTCTCATCTCCATTCTCTTCTCCCCCCGCCACTCCTCAGTCCTCTTCCTCCTCTGGTTTTTGTTGTTCTGGTACACATTTGCAGTACATAATGTTCACATTTCCTGTGTGGTACATGTACATAAAAGTTAACTTGAAGACGATGATTTTCCTTGTTTTCTTTGTACTTTATTTCTTTTATATTATCTCAAAGTCACATTTACTGACTAAAAACAACTATATCCTCGCATACCTTTTTCTTGCAGTTGAGTGTATAGAATGGGTCATGCGACGTGATTTTGTAGAGATATGATAGAATTCTTGTGACTATAAAAGATTCAGCACACATTTGCTTGGCAAAAAAAGAAAATTCATTGGGTCATGCAAATGAAAACTCTAGTAGATCTGTCATTAGCTGCCATGCTAGAGGCCTGAATCTGAGCTCTGTCTATCTGGATTTATTTTCCTACTCTCTGTGAAGAGTGTAAGAAAAGCCCGTATTAAGGCCGGACATGTATCTCAGTGGCACAGCACCTGACTGGCAAGTGTGAGGTTGTAAGTTTAAGTCCTGGTACTAAAAAAATTAAAAGCCTGTATAAATTGAGAAGCTTGTTCACAGTTTGGCCCAATTAGGAGGGCAGATAGTCTGCTGTTCTTAAAAGAATAGAAGCATTTCAGCCTGCATGGTAAGTAGGGTAGAACAAAAGCCTGGAAATGTGCATGTGTAAATCCTACCATATAATATCTTGAGCCACCAGCAGGGCCCAGAAAAATGTTGCAAGTTTGATCTTATTGAAATTTCTTTGGTGCCGGTGCTGAGGGTGGCAATTGTGTACACAAGTAGTTGAACATTTAAAGCTCCCTTTCAACTTCCTGGTTTCATATATAGTATGAGCTGAATTCAGAGGCCCAGATGATGGCACCATGACTTTGTTACCCTCTCATGCAGCAGACATGATGGCCACAGGAAGCCTGAGCTTAGTGAACTCTACTGGAAAACTATAGTTTCATATCTAGTAGAACCTTTTTGCAGAGGACTGGGGGCCCTGAGTCAGGCATTCTCTTCTCTGATGGGAGACCTGTGTACCTCAACTACACAGAGAATGGGTTTTTCTCTGTAAGAGGAATTCCATTATCAGATGATCAGGGTGGATGTGGAGCAGGAAAAAGAGCAATTGGTAAGAATGGTACAGTGGGAATTTAGACTCTATAAAGTGGCAGGCAGTTTATGGGTGAAGGGAGATCAGTGAGGCTTTTGTTTGCCTTCCCTGATGTTTAAAAAAAATTTAAACATTTTCAGATTTGAAGTTTAAAAACCTAGATTTCTTGGTTTCACTTAGAGAATCAAAAGATGTAAAACATTGGATCAAAATCCCACATTGGCAGCAAATTGCTAAAGCTGAGCAGTGACTCATTCTTTTGGATTCTCATTCACCAGACTACATTCATTCTGAAAAACTGGCAGTAATTTCTGGGCATTTGAGTGGGTGATCCTTGCCCTGTGCAGTGCAAGTGGAATCTTATTTCAACTATAAATTTAGGTTCTTCTGGAGTCTTGGCTTACTGAGTTTTGTGTGGAGGTTCACTATTCATGTGTACCTATTGCCACACAATTGTATTAAGAATAGCAATGAGTTATGTGTCATTATAGAACATAATGGGCTATTGGAATAGCTGAGATTGGTGTGTATATGAGGACAGAAGAATGGGCTTTGGGATTTGGCTCCAGTAGAGTTCTTACAAGCACTGCAGATTCATCATAGCCTGTTGCCCCACTTATATATTCTTTACGTTTGTGAGAATCTATTTTTATCCTGTTTAATGGGCATTTAGATGAAAATGTTCTTGCATCCTACAAAAATGAATAACTATATTTTTCCACAAGGACATAGCACCTCATAGCTAGAAATTCCAAACCCTTTGTATTCGGTGAAGATTTCTGGCCACTCACATGTTGATATTGCAGAATAATGTTACAGGTTGTGCATAGTACCCTAGTGCTTTATTTATATCAACTTCAGCATCTTTTGTAGTTCTTTATTTGATAATAAATTATGTAGATTGAGTGGATAAGTGGAGGAAGGAGAGAAAAAACTAAAACATTTGGAGAAAATGAAGGCCGAGGAATGCAGTGTGACTAGTTGAAGAAAGCAAATTTATTGCCTGCAAGTTCTTCCCTTGGGAAAGATATTCTGTTGGCAGGAAGAAGAGGTATAAGATCTCAAGGAGAAAGAATTAACTTACCTCACACAAAAATGTGGGAGGGGAATCTGAGGGAAGAGGTCAGCTCAGACCAAATTAAGGTCACTGCTGTAGGTTTCCTGCCTTCTCTAGATAGCTGCCCCATGTTGACCAGTGGCTAGAATTGTTAGCGTTTGGTAACAGTTATATTCAACCCAGTGTTCCTCCTTCTTAGAAGAGATATGGTCTGTGGGAGCTGGTGGAAGACGTAATTCACCAAGGTGAAATCCTTGACAATTTAGTATTTCCAAATGTGAAGATTTTTCTGATTACTGTTTAATCTTTAATTTGTACAGTTATTTTGTTTTTGCAAAGGTTGTAAATGCTAGATGTTACTCTTGTGAATATTCAGTCTGTAATGCAGTTTACTTAAAATAAAGCTGGGTGTGGTGGCTCACGCCTATAATCTTAAGGGAAGCTGAGCAAGTAATCACCTTGAGCTTGAAGCCAGACCTTACATCCGCAAAAACAAAACAAAACAGAACAAATCAGAATATTTGATCAGACAGGTACTTTTGAGAGTATAATTTGATGGTTTGAACCTTGGATCCTATTATTAATGTGGTTACCTGTGGTATAGGGTACCTTTATTCTACAAGGCTGATAAGAGTATTTCCTCTTTCATTTATAATTTTAATAATATGTGTTTCCAGAACCATCTTTTGGTTTGCTGATTTTCTCTATTTTTTCTTCCTTTTATTTGTACCTAATTCTTTATTGTTATTCTTTCTTTATGCTTATTTTGAGTTTAATATGCTTTTAAAAAATCTATTTAGTACAGGGTCTACAAGGTCTTATTACACAGATCAGATTTGTAGTGATCCTCCTGTTTTCAGCCTCCCAATCTCTGGGATTACAGGTGTGTGCTACCATACCCAGTCTCAATCGCAGTCTGAGCACGCCCTGGGTTCAGGACTGGCACAGCATGCTGGAGATTGAACCCAGGTCCCTGCATCTGCCTACGCAAGCCCTTTAATCCACTGGGCTATCTGTCCAGCCCCTCCTTTTTTTGTTTTTTTAAACTCATGAAGGAAGGTTATATTATTGACTTGAGTTTTTTCTTTTCAACATAGGCATTGATATCTATAAATATCCCTCTAAGCAGGCTTTTGCTGTAGCCCATACATTTTGGTATGTTACTATTTTCACTCATCACAATGTTTTAAATTTTGTTGTAATTTCTTTCACTCATTGGTTATTTAGCAGTTAAGTTGAAGAACATACTTTATTCTGTTTTTGAGACAGGGTCTCACTCTGTACCACAAATTGGCCTCAGATTCACTCTGTATCCCAGGCTGGCCTTGAGCTTGGGATTCCCATTTCAGCTTCCAGAGTACTGGGATTATAGGTGTGCATCACCCTCCGTGGCAGAAAATATACTTTGCATGACTTCGGTCCTTTCAAATTTATTGTCTTATATTATGACCTAACATAGTATATCCTGGAGAATGTACTTAAGAAGAATGTGTTAAGTGGAATGTTCTGAAATGTCTACTAGATATAGTTGTATTTTGGTATTATTTAGATCTTTTATTTCTATCTTTTCTATATTTTGTCCATTACTGAGGTTACATGAAAGTTTCCAAATACTATTGAATTACCTATTTTCTTCTTCAGTTCTCTTGGTTTTTGCCTCATGTGATTTAACCTTCTGTTGTTAGGTACATATGCAATAATTATGTCTTATTGATGGGATGAACATTTTAGCATGAAAATATGCATGTTTTTGTCCTAAGAATAATTTGTCTGTGATTATATAGTTGTCATAGCTCTTTTTTGGTTACTGTTTATGTGATATAATGTGTTCCTACTTTTAACTTACTTGGGTGTCTGAATCTGAAGTCTGTCTGTTATAGATTATACTTAGTTGGATCATGTTTTTCCTGTCTTCTCTGTAAATCTTTGCAGTAATTGAGGTATCAAATCCCTTTACAATTAATTACTGGTAATGTACATGTCTGTCATTTTGCTATTTGTTATATATAGGTTATTTTTTAAAATTATACCCCATTCTTGTGTTCTTTTTGGCTACATAGATTCTTCCTAGTGTTCCATTTTACTTCCCTTGTCATGCTATTATTTACCATGTCAAGTGGCTGTGGAATTGTATCTACTTGTTTTGGTCAGAGGCTTTCACTGAATAAGCTCAGAGTTGGGTTAGATAGAGAGTTTGCAAGTAGGCTTTTCTAGGGATCACCAGACTGGCCATCAGATGGTAGTCTTCTAAGATGGGGCTTTCCCCCATTCTTCTCCCTCTGCTGGCTGCCATGAGTGTGAGCTGTTGGTCTCAGGTTTACTGCAGAGCTGGGGAAGAGGGAGTAGGAATGGTGCAAGTTACAAGGTCACAGAGCTTGCTGTTTTTAAGTAATATTTTGACATTTCTCTTGAACAAATGTTTCTTGTATTATTATAGGCCTGGTAGATTTTACAGTTCTCAAAAAGTTGCTTTTCTCAAGGCTTGAGTTCAATCCCCGGGTCCGCCAA
>NDGN010674302.1:0-13249 GCA_002564285.1 Tympanoctomys barrerae | reverse complement strand
GATCTACCAAGTTCAAACTTGTCCAGGTGGGTGTGGCTTGGGTCTGGCTGCTGTGCTCCACTTATTCCTGCTGCATCCCTTGGAAGTGAAACCACTGTGCCACTCTGGCAAGATGTTCTACTCCTGGATCAGCTGGGTGGGTCTTGCCTCTATCCTGTCTGCAGGGAGTTCTGCCTCAGGGTTCCACACCGGACCTGTCTGACAGAGGAAGTTCTGCACATGAATGTGCATGTGTGCACGCACGTGCGCGCGCACACACACACACACACACACACACACAGGCTTGGCCTGGGTGCTGGCTGGAATGAGGATCTGGCTGATCGACAGGCAGTCCCATTCACATGCTGGGCCTGGGTGCTAGCTGGAATGAGATTCAGAGGGCCTCTGGTGGTCCTACTCACATGCCAGGCCTGTGCGCTGACTGGAATGAGAATCCAGCAGGCCACACTCACACACTAGGCCTAGGTACTGGCTGGAATGACTAAGCCTTTTTATGGCTTGTGAATTTTCTGTTTGCTCTTCAGCTCAGTGTAATTTATGAAGTTCAACAATAATATTTGAGTTGGGGAATCTAGTACACAAAAAATTACCTGATGCACCAATCCCAGGACTATCTTTTTATGGAATCATACCATCTTCATGGTAGAATAGACCCTAAGAGCTTTAGCTAGCTCATCTTCTTTCACACCAGATTGTGAGTCATTGCATGTCTCTCACTGGCATTGTCTTAAACTAGAGCAATCTGTTCATGTCCTTTAAGGGACCTTGGGAAAGAAATTTAAGAAAAAAGAAAGTTGAGGCTTTCCCAAAAGATCTAGAGAAATAGGAAAAGATGGGGTTGGGAAGAGGAGATTTGGAAACAAGAGTTGGGAAATTGGTGACGGGAAAAAGAACAACTAGGGCAAATAGTGAAATGGAAAAAATTTCCAAAAACATGTACAAATTGAAATAACCCAGAAGATGAGTCAGAATAATCTTGATTTATAAGTACAAGCAAATAAAATTAAGAAAATGAGATAGCTTTGCTGTTTTTTGTTGTTTTGTCTTATAAATTTACCTTTATCAAGCAATTCAATGATTTGAGTTATTATAATGTACAGATGTGCAGGGAAATTTTCTTGAGCTAAACTATGACTCCAAGAATACATGTAAATCAGATTAAAAGAGTCAAAATGAAAAATACAGTATACCTTATATTTGTCTTAAAAGACGTCACATTGAGAAAGAAGATCCCTTCCAAAATGTTTCATTTGCCTTCTCTTTACTGTTTACTCGCATACCCTGGTATTATTGGTGTATTAATCAAATATTTCATAAAAATCAGGGAAAAAAACACATCTGAGCACAGAAGGTTCCTGATACCGGCAAGACTCCACTTCACATATATTCCTGGATCTGATCCACTACCATGCTTTATGAAATCAGTTTTCTCTAAATTCAACAATGAGAAAAGTATTGCCATCTTTACTTATGTGTACTAATGTGCCCTCTATAAGGAGCAAAACTTATCCAATGAATTACTCCAGAATTGTCACAGAAGATGCTGCTACAACATAGATACATGAACTTTTCTTGGCCACCAGTTTGCACCAGAAAGTGACTGAAGCATCCAAGGTACCTAAAATCTGGCTCAACGCCTTTGTGACTAACAGTGATGCCCAGAGGTAGCATTGCCTTGGATGTGATGTCTGTGTGGGAGACCAAGTCACAGGCCAAGCAACTTGCATGCAACAAATACCACCCTGTACCTCCAGAAGATCTGATGCTGATCAGCAGTAAGGCAAAGAAGAGTTTCCCCTCCCCAGTAATAATAACCTTTGAAATGGACAAGTTGCATATCATATAGAGAAATCTTAGCTGCAAAAAATGTCTCCAAAAGGAGGCATGGTAACTCCTTTTCTGCCAGAGGCTCTTCTAGGGAGGGGTTCCCAGGGCAGTCTTCAAGTCTGTTGACTTGTTTTTTCAAGCTGTTAATGTAATTCGTAGCTACATTTGTTTGTTTTGTTGTTGTGACATGGTCTCCATAGATGTGCATTGAAATTGTGCCCAACTGCACTGAAGCCAAGAACCATGCAATCTGGAAGTTGTGCAAGCGAGATTACAAGGCTCCAAGGTATCCAGTGCCTGTGCTGCTCATCTCCTCTGCTTACCTCGTAGCCCTGCTTGTCCAGTCCGGGTAACGGAATGCTGCACTGGGACAATAGCCAAACACTAAAGGAAAGGGGTTGCATCTTCAGAGTGGGAACAGAACTTCATTATTTACATGTCCAAGGGATTATCCATGATAATTAGAACCTGTTTGATTTTTTTTTTTTTTTTACTTGCTCCTACAGCATTCCTTTCTGTACATAGCCCAACTTGCTCATCTTTATTCCTGTCAGGAATCCATCACCCTCACACCTTCTTTATTCTCTGTCTCTCTCAAGCTATATATTCTCAAGAAATAGCTCCATCATCTTATTTACATCAGACTTTGCAAATATAAACAGGCCCTCCACTCAGATTGGAACTTCAGAAAAGCAAAGAATAATTTTTAGTGGAAGTTCCATAAAACATTTGAGACTATGCTAAAATTATATTCATTCTAAAATCAGTTATTATTTACTTGAAACTCAAATCTAACTAGTTGCCCTGTATTTTATGTGGTAGCCCTAAACTAAACATAAATGATTTGTGATGTTTTCCTCTCCAAAGGATTCTTTCTGAATTTTAATTTAAGGCCAAATTCCACATGATTCAGGTATTATAGTACTGCACTGAAAGAGAAATATGTTAGCTAGGCAACGCTTTTTATTTATATCCTTATTGAGTCACATCTTTTTAAATTTGAAGGTCTCTATCTCAGAGACTAAATGCATAGCTTGATTCTTACTTATTTTGAATTAAGCCCGCCAATCAATGGTGTTTAATTCAAACTGAACAGTACGATAATTTATGTTAATAAGTTCATATTAATGTGGTGCTATTCTTCCAGATGGAGAAAATATTATTTGAAGATAACAAATTGTTTCCCCAAAGTATCAATTCCCACCATGTCTTCAGCATGGTACAGACAGTGGTGATGACTGTTGAGTAGTCCAGGCCTCCACTCACGTCTCAGCAGGAGAGATCTGCACACAGCATGGACAAGAACAGAGCCAACTATGGAATATACACGTTTTAAGTCTGTAAAAAAACTACAGTTAAGGAGAGGGCCAGAGATGAGATGTGACAAGAATGGCAACCAAAGGGAAAATAGAGAAGGGAGTGAAGCAAGAGAAAGAATAGAAAAAGTAGATGTGGAGTGAAGAGCACACCTGGACACAGAGCATGTAGTTATCTACTGGGGGGAGTTGAGGATCCCTGAGATAATCCTCAAGAAGATACTATAAATGGGCTAATTTAGAATTCATATCAACTTCCTGGAGTGATTTTTTATTATTATTATTACAGAAGCTGGCAAACAGAAAACTACTTTTTTTCCCTCAGACTCCCTTGCAATCTGAGTATGACTTAGACTACATCATCAAATACAATTTTTGGAGCTTGAAATCAGAATGGAGGAAAGCAGGAAATAGTCTGAATATAAAGGGTCTTTTGCTAACACAGATAGAAAAATCAGATCCCTTATTTAGAAGAAGTAGCTTCCCCACTGCCCATGTTCTCTCCATTGACAGGCAGTATCCACACCAAGGAAGGAGAAGCCTGTCCCACGGTGTAACAGGTGTTACAGGTCGTGGTGTTATTTCAAGATTTGTTCTTGAAAACCCCAAGCTAGATTCTCTTTCTCTTTCTAGTACCCAGAGCAATTCTGTAGATCAGCAACTACCCTGTGATTAGTAAATTTCAGATTGAGCCACCCAGAGTTAGGCTCTGTTCTCTGACATAGAACACTAACAGGTATAAGCTACTGCTCCCAAAATATCCATTCTACAAGCTAGGCATAATGTCCTCTGCCTAGGGGACACTTGACAATGTCTAGAGACATTTTTGGTTGTCACAGCAGGGAAACAGGTAAGGTCAATATAGTGCTCCTGGAATCCAGTGAGTAGAAGTCAGTGAAGTTGTCAAACACACTACAATGCATACCATAGCAAAGCTGCCCACAACAAAGAACTATCTGACCCAAAATGTCAGATAGTTTCTGACCAAGATTCAGAAACCCTTTCCTAGCAGATCACCTACTTTGACATTTAAAATATAATCATTAAAAATACAATCTTCACAATATTTTGGCTTTGAAAGCATTCTCTTTTATTGCAAACTGTCCTTTGAAAAAGTGCAGTTGATGTCTTATCTTCAATGACTGCAATCTTAAATCATTGTTTATTCTATAATGTACATGATTTTCACATTTTAATATTTGTGAAGCCATATCATGACCTAAATTAACTGTCCTTTTAATGGACTTTTTTCTTAAGCTTTAAAATTTTTCTTGATTTTTAATTTTTTTTTTTAAATCCTGGGAATTTAACTCAGGACTTTGTGCTTGCCACTTATTCTACTGAGCTATCTCCCCAGCCCAAAATTTTTATTAGTACATATTTTCAGTAAATAATGTTCCATTCATTGTGAAGAGTTGGTACATGCCCATAACACATCTTAATTATTTTTATGTCCCAATATCCTCCCCTTCTTTCCTTTTCCTTCATCTCCTTTCTTTTTCAATCAAAAGAGTTGTGATTAATACTACAGCAGCCAGGAATGATGGAGTCTATCTGTAATCCCAGCACTCAGAAGGCTGAGGCAGGAGGATCATCTGAGTTTAAGGTCAGCCTGGGGGACATGTGAACTCAAGGCCAATCTGACCTACACAGAGAAAACCATTCTCAAAAAAAAAATCAAATCTAAGAACTGGTGACATCTTGGGATGATAGATCAAGGATCAAGTATAACACAAGCAAGTATCTTTCTGAAAAGACGCTGGCTTGTTTGCAGCTTCGGGAGTGCTGAGGTGGCCAGAGAGCACTGTGACCTCAGGCTCTTCCACACAATAAGTCTCCTGGGGTGCTTTACATGGGTTTTGGTGTAAAGCCCAGGCATAAGTGTTGTTTCTGTGTTCTGTGCAGCTAAGGTTAGGAACAGTTAATTTAGGGCAGCACAAACGAGATGGAGAAAAGGAAGGGAATGGTTCCACTATTGGGAAAGACCAGCAAAAACTGATGGCAGAGAACCAAACTCCAGAATTTCCCTCTTCTGCCCAGGACCAGGTTGCCTTAATATTGCCTAGTAATTTGCTGACACTCCAGCTTTACAGCTCTTGAGAAACTTTCACAAGTCCTCTAAGGCCAACAGAAAAAAAAAAAAAACCCATAACTGGAAAATTCAACTAATAATTGATCCAGACAAGAAGACACAGTACATCCTTTCATATGTTCCAAACTCAGCACATACTCAGGAGCAAGAGATATCTTATTAATATGCTTTCTATAACTTGTAGACACCTCATTCCCCATAAAGGCCAGTTTCTGCCTTGCACGAAGTGCTCGGTACAGATGTGCCAAACTGAACTAAATCCAGTCCCTAAATATGTTACTACCTTGAAGAGATATAAAATGTAATCAAGATAAATATGAATGTTTAATTTTTCAAAAAAAGTTATTAAAAGATACATTGTCATTAATCCCCCCTCAAAATACTCTCCCTTGCCTCAGTCACACCCCATTATTCTTGCTATTTTCTGAAGTAGCTCTGGGCATCCTCTTTTATGAGTTTGTTTAGAAAATGTGATCAAAAGCATAGTGGCCGCTGCTGCTGCTGCTGCTGCTGCTGTGTCCCCCCAACAGGAAGGTGGGCTCATCAAGCTTCACAATGTGTCTTCATTCACCGTTCACCAGATCTGGATCCACACGAGTCTCAGCTCTTCCACAAAGGCAAAAGAACTGAGAAAGGTAAATATTTTGAATTGATTTAAGACACAGAGTTATCCGTGACTGTACAAATAAAGGCCCACATGAAAAAGGACTTGCAAAACTGCCCCAGGAAGTGGCAAGAATGATGGGAGGTACATGTTCAAAGCAGGGAGGGGTGGATTTTTCAGGGGATTAATGGCAATGTACCTTTTACTGTAATCAATTTTTTAATTTAAACATTCCCTGCATTTTATAATCACACCTCATATAAGTTCCTTTAAAAGGTAAGAGCAAAATTCAAGACAGAATAAAGGGAAAGAAAATGACTAAGGAGAAAGAAATTAACTTATGCCAAGTACTGTTTTTTAATCTAGAAATAGGAGATCCACCTGGCTTCAAATAGAGTGCCTCAAAAACTGCTTTTTTTTTTTTTTCCAGAACCGGGGATAGAACTTAGGCTGTTGAGCTTGCCAGGGAGTTGCTTATTCTACTGAGTCATCTCCCCAGCCCTCAAAAATTGCTATTAATGCCAATGTTGCATTACTACTATTTATTTATCAATTTTATATTTAAAAAGTCAAATTTGACATAATAAATTCTAGTCTCCCTAACCATCTCAAGAACCTGGGTACAGGTTTGTAGATAGTAGACTTAGATGAGAGCCTAGGGCCATGCCTTGCTACACCCAAAATGTGTTCAGAAGACCAGGCTGATAATGCTGAGTACTTAGTTCCAGGTTGTCCGGTCTGAAGCCATAGCCTATCTTTATAGAAACAATCATTCCCCTAATTCCAGCAGAGTCAGTTTTCCCTTATTTTACATTTATTTATTCAGAGACTTCTAAATATATGCTTGTCTGTTGAAACAGCCTCCGGGCCCAAGTACAATCAAAACACATGATTAGAAACACCCAGCAGAAACCCTACAATGGCATCAAGTAAGCTTGCCATTGAAGTGTCAGCCAGAGAAGATAAAGCCACCTGCTGGCAATCTGCAACGTGCCTGCCTGGCTCCTCAAGAATTCCTGACCCGTGCTGAGGTGGCTGTCCTCTGCTGATGAATGCCCCTGCCTAATTAGTCCATTTCTTCCCTGACTCTGGCATTGGCACCATCTCCACTTGCCACTGCTTTCATTCTGCAATACACTAACAAGAAATGTGTGGCATCCCCAAGGCTGGCACAGAGCTGGGCATGAAGACCTTACATAATGCTTGGGCTTTGGCAGAGCAGCACCGCAAGGGCTGGGTGCCCTCAGCTGAAACGTGCCCTGTACTTTCTGGGCAGTGTCACTCTGTTTTCGTTCTTGCTTCACGATCCACAAGCAGCAGCAGAATACACACAAAATGCATGGTGTTAAGGAACAGCACAAGAAGAGCGTGGATTTCAGAAGGCACAGGCTCTTCAGGTTTGGGAAAAACCCGCCTAAGTAGAAGTAGTAAACCACCACTCCCTCTGTGACTGCGAAAATGTCCTAAATTCCACATTTGTTTACACAACTAATTAGGCAAGAATATTTTGAATCTAGCACAGGCCTGTTAGGTAGCAAGATCCTGTTCCCTGTGGACATATTCTGTCAAGGACTCATATCCTGTGAGGGATGCCATCAACAGGAAACAGGACTTTATTATAAACTCTATCCTTTTCTTAACAGTCCACAAGCAAAATGAAAGCAAAGAGCTTGACTTCTTTCTTCTATGTATGATTTTCCCACAAGTCTCCCATCTTAGAAAAACAAGAAAAGAGATTTGAAAAAAAAACAATAGCATATCAATGCTAGGTAGGAATAGGATTTCAGAAGTGGTGGGAACATATTATTTACTGTTCCACTGAATCCTGTATTATTCATTCCTTTTTATTTTTCTTTAATGACAAATGTGCCAATATCTTGTTAGAGGCTACCACCAAAGTAGCTGAAACTGCCTTGTATTATCCATCTGGCCCAAATTATATTTCTGCAACCCCTTTTCAATCAACTACCATGTTTTTTATAATTTTGTGATTTCATTGAGTTGGCTGAGTCTCTTGGGCTGCCTGCTCCTACGTTCTGAAGTGCCAGCCTCCTACCTAAGAGGAAAAATAACACTTTTCTTCACTCTTAACCCACATTCTGACATCTCATGCTGAATTCAATCTCCAGCTAATTAGTTCAAGAGCAAGTAACTTTAACCAAGATTTGGTATTACTTTCCTGTTTCTGAGAGCTAGGATTTCCCCAAACGTAGCTCTCTTGTTACCCTTTGCATTTTAAATAAGCCATTCTGGAGCATGGCTCTTGTTTTTCTTTAATATATGCGCCCCTTGGGGCTGCACCGAGCTTGCAGTGGCTGTCTGCCTGCAGTCAGGGCAACAGTATCTGCAGAGATCCAGTTTTGTCCTGTACTTGGCATTCACTATCCCGTCCCAGTTGAACTGGAAGGCTGCAAGTCAGCTTTCTCAGAATTACAGGGTCCCTAGTACCTTCATGTAGAACCCTAAATTTCACTTAAGCTCCTCTATATTTCTGGATTTTAAACATGTAGTTTTTTTACTTGTTGATAACTCAAGGCATAAAGTGTTCCACAGAAGTCAATTTTTCAAGCAACTGAGGATTTGTTAATGTTAGAGTTTGATGGAACTCCTTTAAATAGTTCCCTTGGGTCTCAAACAGGGTATGTTAAGTAGATTTGACTTTTTCTTGATGATTTAGAGACATTCTTAAACTATTTGTTATTCCATGAGTTATAAAATAATAACAAAAACATGGAATGATTTGCCTCTTCATTAAGTAGCCCCTGATCACTAGAATTTGTTAATTTGGCAAATTTTTATTATTTTGTCCCCTTCTGTATTATCAAGCTATGGGTGGTCACTTTGCGCCAATGTTCATAGGTCAGTCTCTAGGAGCAAACTTTGGGTTTATTCTATCCAGTTTGAAGATAGCTTGAAACCCAAATAAATAAGTTTGTTGTAACACCTGTATCAAAAATAAATCTAATCTGGATAGTACTCTGAAGCTCTACCTTCAGATATGGATGGATAAGCATTGATGCATGGATGGATCATAGCCATTCTGCTTACACAAAAGCCCTCTAAGGTTTAATTCCAGCTCCTCCTTTGTATCCCATGAGAGAGGTTGTTGGAGACTTGCCTCAGGTATTTCATAGTCAAGTTTGGGGTTAGACATCAATCTGTGTTTGTTTGTTTGTTTTCTCAGTACCAGGGATTGAACTCAGGACCTTGTACTTGCCAGGTAGGTGCTTATTCTACTGAGCTATCTCCCCAGCCCCCTAGACATCAATTTGGTCACTCTTAGATTTCTTCTTTTCCCTCTGATAATTGCTTTGAATCATTTAAGTAAGTATTAAGCCATCCACCAAAAGGAAAAAAGTTATTAAGGGACACTCTCCCTGCTTGAACTTCTCAGTCCCCTTACCTAAAATCCTAACAGCCATTGCAATGCCTAACCCAGATGATCAGGCTAACCTGACTCAGGCAAGCAACCCCCAGAAAATAAAGGATCTTATTCAATATTATGTTATATGACCTGGGCACTGGTTGGGAGCAGGGTGAGCACCTGGTCCTGTTTTGCCAAACTGAAACCCAAAGTCTCACATCCTGGGAATTTTCTTAGTCCTAGGCAAATCTGGACCTTTAGTCACCCTGTTAGGCCTCAGTAATCTCTCATGTGTTCCCCAGGTGGCACTTTTATCTTTAATTATTTCTAAGGATTCCCAGAATCATTATTTTCTTCTTTTCCCAGTCAGCCTGGCTAATTCTTTCTAAGGAATATTTATTTTCTTTTTCTTTTTTTTTTAGGTACCAGGGATCAAAGTCAGGACCTTCTGTGTTTGTCAGCCATGCACTTGTGCCACCAAGCTATTTCCCCAGGATACCTAAGGAATATTTCTAATGTGGATCTCTTCATTTGCCACAAACTTGAATCATTAGCCCATGATCCCAGGTTACTATAAACATCCCGGAATTCTGCCTGCACCAAAATGTGAAGTCTCACACATAGGTTTAGTTTGAGTTCCACTTCCTCCACAAACACATGCCATCTTCCATGGCAGGGGAAGAGTGACCAGGCTGGAAGAAAGGAAAGGGAGGCAGTGTCAGCTGCTCGGTGCTGGTGAGAATGCCGTGAGACCAATGGAGCAGCTGCCATTGCTAGGAAGCTCCTGAGGAGTAAAACTAAGGAAGGGTGCGAGAGAAGAGAGAGGTCAGCAATCCAGAGAAGGGGTCTGAGGCAGCCACTGAGCCCACCACAGACTCAAATCTTCATGCAAATGTAGGCATCCAAAACCCAGGGTGGCTGGGCTCTACCCAGAGGAGGAAAGAGAGACATAGCAAGCAAACACCTAGAGAGTGCACTTGCCCAGCTGGTTCAAGATGGAGCTTGCTACAGAAGAAGGAAAAGTGAACTGCAGTAGCAGGAACAGCCAGCACCCTCCTCCCTTCAGTTAGCAGGTAGTAATTTCAAAAGCTGTTTATATTTTAATATAGGCATTCCTTAAATACAAATGCTACTTCATAGAACGTTCTGTGTTCCCCACACCCCACACAATATGTAGTCAATAAATATGTAATTTAAATGATAATAAAATCTGCTCAGTGGTTTAAAGGCCATGTGTACAGGAAGCCATGAGGAGTTTACAGCAACTGCACTTCTCTTCAGGAAATCTGGAAGCCATCTGCCTGGTTGAGGTTTAAGATACACTAATCAGCAAAAACGGAGTGAACACAAATCCTCCCCTTTTTTAAAAAAAAAAAAAACTTCAGAGCAAACTTCAACTCTCTTTTTTGTGTGTCTTAGTCCAAACTCTAGACACAAGAAGAAAAAAAAAAAAATAACAAAACAAAATTCCTTTCACCAAGACTGCAAACCAAGCCCCAAGCCCAAAATATCTTTATGTTTTCATGCTATAGTGTTTATTAGTACTTGAAGTTCAACCGCAGGGGATGAAAAATTGACCTAGTTGTTCAGTTTCTCCACTTGAGTGTTTCCAGCACACATACTGAGTCACTTTTTGAACACACGTTGTGATGTGTTCATGCTGAGAATCCCTTTAAACTGGTCCAGTCTTTAAAAGATTTTTCTAAGAATACATTTTTCACTCAGTAATACTTTTAATTTAAAAGATCCAACTTTAAATAAAGGCCTATCACTCTGGCTTTATAAACATAATCATTTCCATTGATTTATGAAGATCCTTGAGTAAACAGAAAAAAAAATGATAGTTAAGATTTACTAACAATGTACTATTTAAACTAGCCTCAAGTGAGAGCCTTCTGTTAAGTGCCAAAATAAATATCTGTAAATATAACAAGGGACTACTGTATTTTATTTTCTATCCCCCCAAAATAGATGTCAGGTGTAATTTTGGAGCTTCTTGGGAAAACAGAAAAAATGACCCCAAATAAATCTCTGATAAAAATCTGCAGAGTACGCATAATGCTAGAAGTATTATTCACCAGTAGAAGGTAACCACTGTGACGTTTATGAATCCTTTAAATCAGCATTTCTCAACCTCAGCCTTATTTACAATTCAAACCAGATAAATTCTTGTTGTGGGGTTGGGGAAGCTGTCGTGTCATGGACGGATGTCACTGCATCTTTGGCCTCTACCCTCTAGACGCCAGTGCAACTTTCCCTCACCTACAAATGCTACCACCAGTTATAAAGCCCAAAAGCATCTACAGCTACTGCCAGATGTACTCTAAAGGGCTAAATCACTCCCAGTAATTAAACTAGAGAATTTTTTTTCTTAAAATGAGAAAGATCTTAAGACATCAGATTTGGAAGCACACTGCAAAGAAATCAGTGAACCACAAACAAAACATACTAACAATGCACAATTTAGGCAAACACACAGAAATAAACTTACTTGGAAATAGGACTATAAGGTCTCATCTGGCAAGAAAAATGGTATTCTGAAGAAATCCAGAAAAGCCAGTATCAGTGGAATTTTAAAAGACTTTGTAAAAAAGCGTTTAAACTGTTTAAAATTATTTTAAGTTAAGTTTTGTGTGTCTTAGTCCTGAGCACCAAAAAAAATTTACTCACACATATTTTGCAAAGAAGTAACAATCTTCCCTACAAACAAAAATGTATTTGTCAACTGTTTATCATACCAAAGTAGGCCGTTATAGACTTCCAAGGAGTCTGTACTAATTTGGAAAGCCATTTATATTTTTATATGTGTATCTTTAAATGTAAAGACTAGGGCTAACCAGACAGCTCAGCAGACTAAAGCTCCTGCTTAGGCAGAGTGCAGCGGCTGGAGTACAATCCGCCAGCTTGCTGTGCCAGCCCCACCCCCGGGGCGTGGTGCGAGGGCCATTGAGACTGGGCCTGGTGGCGCACCTAAAATCCCAGCGTTTGGGAGGCTCAAAAAAACAGGACTATCACTACGAGTCCAATCTGTATAGTGAGGCCCTGTAAACCCTGCATTAAATATTCAAATTTAGAAAGAGAGAGAGACAGACACACAGACAGAAAGAAAGGAAGAGAGAGAAAGAAAATGTGAAGACTGGTTAGCTTAGACTCTGTACCCCCCACATACACACAGCTAGTGATATAGGTATGCGAAAGGTATTTATTTCAATAATAATAAAATGTGACTTCATGTTCTAAGAGGATTTAAAATCTATAAATGTGGTACTATGAATGAGTTTGAATATCGCACTTGGAAATAAGAGCTATTTTGAAAATCCCAGACAAAGCTCAGCAGAAAGTCTGGTATCAGAAAAGCAAATATCAGGGAGTTTTAAAAGATCTGAGTTAAATTACAGCTTCACTGGTAGTAGATATGTGACTTTGATTGTTTACTGCTCCGTAGAATGAATGCAATAGTCCTACCTAAAAGGATAGCTATGATAATTATAAGGTAAAGTGAACAAAGAGAAAAAGTAACTCTCCTGAACTTCCAAGAAAATGGAATTCTAACTTCAAATGGAGTACTACCCAAGTTCTCTTTGAAGTTAGGAGGAAAAAAAATCTCAGATCATCATAGACGTAAAACAAAGTGTCACACCAACAAGACTGCTTAAAAATTATTTAGCTAAATATTATAAAATAGTCAATACCTACCATATCTGGACAACTGTAAGAGAAACACAAACTATTAACCTAGTAACCAATAAAATTATTTCTCAGCTCACATTATTAACAAAATGCACACATATAGTGGATTTTATGGATTAAACTTAATAAAACTTAGTGATACTGAATGTATATATCTGAAACAAAACACATAAAAGAAAATTTAACCAGGTATAGTGGCACACAACTCCAATCCCAGCACTCTGGAGAGGAGAATTGCAAGTTCAAGCCAGGCATGGGCAACTTAGTAAGAGCACTACTCAGAGTCACATGGGGAGAAGACATTCTCTCAGGCTTTCACAGAGAGCACATTGGCCAGGCAATGGCCGTGACTCATC
>NDGN010674267.1:0-14094 GCA_002564285.1 Tympanoctomys barrerae | reverse complement strand
AATGCTCCATTGTATAAAAACACCACATCTTTTTCATCCATTCCTCAGGTGACAGGCATTTTGTTTGTTTCCAAGTTTTGGCTATCATAAATTGTGCTGATATAAACATAGGTGCACATATATTACTATGATATGATGTTTTCATTTGTTTTGGAAAATTCCCAGAAGTGGGATAGCTGGATTGAGTGGGATTTCCAGTCCTAGCTTTTTAGGGAGTCTCCACACTGAATTCCATAATGGTTCTGTGATACCTTTTAATAGAACCTCAGTAACCCTTGATAACCTTCATTCAGGCTACTGGGACAGAATATGATAAAATGGGTAGCTTAAATAAGCAAATGTAGATGACTAGTTTCCTCAAGTTTGCACACAAAGTTTAGAGTCAATTTGTCAGGCTCTGTAAAAATTACTGATGTTATATTTCAGAAATTCAGTGAATTAATAGGTCATTTGGGGACATATAGAAAACAATATTAATATTATAATCCATGAAGGTGATACATTTCCTCCTTTATTCAAGTTATCTTTAATTTTTGGTGTAGAGGTCTTGATAGTCTTTGTTGGAATTATTTTAGGCATTTTGTGGGAATATAAAAAAGGAATTTCAAAATATTTTTATATTCAATATTTTCTATATTTAAGGCTATAACTGACTTTTGTACCTTGATCTTGATTTCTATAATGTTGTTAGATTTACTTATGACTTATAGGAGATTTTAATGCTTATCTTGGTTTACATGTAAACAATAATTTGTATAAATTTTTGGAAAATTTCTTTATATTTGACATTTATGGTTTCTAATAATTTGGTTTATATATCATCTATGAATGGGGAAAAATTCCAGTCATGCCAGTCAAAATGATATTTTCTAAAACAAAAATTTCTGAAGAAACAGAATTAATAAGACAGATAAAATAGATTGATATAAGTGTACATGAATGTTACTATAAGGAAATTCATCATAGGAATTGATCCACATGATTACAGAGAGCAGGAATTCCTAGAATCTGCCATCCAGAAGCAGGAGAATTAAGAAAATGGTGTAACTGAGTCTGAATCTGGAGGCCTGAGAATCATGGAACTAATTATGTAAATTTTTTAGTCTGAGTCTCAAATCCTAAATATTAGTTATACTGATAGCCAAGGGGAGAAGATGGATGTCTCAACTCAAACAGAGAATGAATTTACCTTTCTCTTCCTTTTTGGTCTACTGGGGCCCTTGATTGATTGGATATTTCCTACCCATATTGATAGGGGCAATTGTCTCCTCAAGTGTTCCAATTCAAATGTTAATCTGTTCAGAAACACCCTGAGACACACTCAGAAATAAAGGTATATCAGATATGATAATCTCTTATCTCAGTCAAAGTGAAACACAAATTTAGCCATAGTATTGGTTATTAGTTTTTGTAGTTTTTATAGTTGTGAGAGTTCCCTCAGATTCTTTGAGAGCAAAATGTTATAATGGGGTATCATAATCCATGTTACAAGAACTTTTATGTAACTACTATTCTTATTCCACAAAAATGTGCCTTTTAGCTCAGTCATTGAGTTCTTGTATCACATGCATTAGGCTCCACTTAGATCCCCAGCATCACAACAGAAAAGAAAGCAAAACAGAGAAGAAAGATGGAAGAAAAAAGAGGTTTTTTTCATCTGTTAAAAGTTGTAGAAATGCTATTCCTTGAAACAATCATACAGCAGAAGTTCTTTATGTGTATATTTTATTTGCCATTTAAGATAAGAAAAATTTGTTATCAAGTTGAAAATAAATACACTTAATCACTTAAACAACTGTATGAAGAACATTCATAATCAAATCTTATGCCAAGGAGATAGCTCAGCAGCATAAGTTCTTGCCTCATAAGTACAAGGTCCTCAGTTCAATTCCAGAAAAAAAAATCTTGCTTTATCTATTTGGTCAGAATTCACTGAGATAAGGAATACAGTACTTTGTGTCACTAACTTGATTTATGATAAATCATTAGTAATTTTATTCACAATTGATTTGTATTTTAGCATAAATTTTAATATAGTGAAAAGGCAAATACTACATCCCTACTGTTTTGAAAATAATTCTGATATTATATCCCTTTAAAGTATCTCAGAGATCCCTCTAGCTTCTACAGGTTACATCAAGTACTATTACCCAGTCCACCCCTAAAATTAAAGTATAACTATCATAATATTTATAGAAAATATTATGTATCTTCATAGCAGCTTCCTTATGTTAGCATATCACACATTGAATACCCCACTTTAGGATAGTTTGGGGATTGTTTTGCCTATGGTGATTTGCATTTTAATTAGAGCTAATAAAATTTTATTGTATGGATACTCAACTTAGTATTCAGACTGTGATACAGGTAGATGCCTCATTTTCTAGAATACTGTGGTTTTGGCATTCTGGCCTCAAATTCTGACTGCCTTAACTTCTGATCTCTGCTCTTCAGCTCTGCTTAGTTAGGTCTTTCCTGACATTTCCACAGTCTAAAAAAATACATAAAGGGAGAAATCTTAGAAAATCAGAATTCATCCAATTTGATTTCCTTCACCTAGCTTTCACGGCCCTTCTTGCCTGAAGTCCATTGTGTGAAAATGGTAAAACTGTCTACGAGCATGTCTATATGTGTGTGTAACATATATACCAGTTTTCTAATTGTTCGTCACTGAAGGGCAAGTTTGGTTCCCTTTATTATATCATGCCTAGCTAAAGTACCCAATATATAAAATTGAGCCTCAAATTCCAGTAATTTTTTAAAATGTAATTTTGTTTTCTGGTTTAACAATAATTGCATTTTCTCTTAGACCTTAAAATACTTAAAAACTCTGATGCATCTTTTCTCTAATGCTGTTTTTCAGATTCATGCTGTTGACTACTTCTAATGTGTTTTCACATCTCCTGAGGTCATCAGCTACTGATAATGTCATTTAGAGATGATACTAATGAGAACTGCTCATCTGTATTGATTATTTTTTGATTATTTTTCATGGTGCCTTGCTAATTTTAAGATATTTTTCTTCTTGTATCACTAACTGTAATCCTGTCTTCTAAGCCTGAAATTCCATCTTCACTTTCATTCAATCAGTTTTGTGAAATTTCAGTGGAAAATTTAATTTCCAGAATACCTATTTGAGATTGTTTCATGGATTCCATTTCTTTCCTGTGTCAGGCATTCATGGTTTATATCCTTTTCCTATGTTACGCCACAGTTTTAATCTATGTCTAGTTTAGGTTTGCTGAGCAGATCCATCATTATGTTCATTATCTCCTTTTTCATTAGATAGATTCTTTTTTTTTCTTCTGATTTCCTCTATACTTTCATGCATTTGTTTTCTAACTTCTGTTGCTATCATTCCACAGAATTCATGTGTATGGTTTTGCTCTTTGTCCCCTAGATGTTTTCTTCAGTGGGCAGAAAACATTGGGCTGCATTTTTTCTGCATGTTGTTATTTACTATTTTAAATCTGTAGATTACAGTTTTGGAAGAAATTATATGACTTTGTTTTTTATTCTTCCAACCCATGAACATGGAATATTTGTGTCTTCTCCAATTTATTTCATCAATATTTTATAGATTTGGTGAATGGATCATTCATCTGTTGCATTAAATTTATTCCTGAGTATTTTACATTTTGTAATTATTATAAATGAGATTGCTTTTCTGTATTTTTTGCATATAGCTTGTTGTTACTATGTAGAAACATTACCTATCTTCTATCAACCTTTTATATTTCCATTTTGATACTTTTTAAAATTAGCTCTAATTTTAAATTAGCTCTAATCTCCTGGTGGAGTATTTTTCATTTTCTATATAGAAGGTAAAGATATCCATAAATAGGCAATATATTATCTTTCTTTCCACTTTCGTTGCTCTTTTATTTCTTTTCATTGTCCACTTATTCTGACTTGAACTTTTAATAATATGCGAATAGAGATTGTGAGAGTGGACATCTTTCTCTTGCTTTTCATATGAAAATGAAATGCGTCCAGTTTTGACCACTCAAAATGTTGTTAGCTTTGCACCTGTATAAAGCCTTTATTGTACCAAGGTGCATTCTTCCTATTTTTAATTTGTTATGAATTTTGAAACATGGTGGCATGTTTCCTTTTTGTCTAATGCCTTTTCTGCTCTGAGGTGATATCATCTTTGCCTTTCAGTTTATTAATATGAATCACATTTATGGATTTGTTTTTATTAATTCCTGGCATCCCTGGGATAAATTCCAGTTGCCATGATAAAAGATCTTTTTTATTATGTTGATAGATTTCACTTGTCAGTACTTTAAGCTATATTACATATATGTTTATAAGTAATAGCGATGCTCACTTTTTCTTGTAGTGACCTTGTGGGCCTTTGATATCAAGGTAATGATAGCCTTATAAAATGAATTTAGAAATATTGCTTCTTTTCAATTTTTTAAATTGTTTTGCAGAAAGTTAATATTAATTCTTTGTAGCAAATATTTGGTATAATTTGGCATTGATACTATTCATTTCTAAGATTTTCTTGGAGGGGAGATTATTATGGATTCAAGCTACTTACTAGTTATTCATCAATTCAATTTTGTATTACTCATGATTCAGTCTTGGTAGGTTATATGTGTTTAGAAATCCATTTCTTCTAGGCCATCTGTTTCATTAGTATATGAATTATTCATAGTAGGTAGACATGATTACTTTTATAGTTATGCTACAGTTATAATGTGCCCACTCTCATTTCTGATTTATCTGAATCTTATTTCTTCTTACTTACTGTAGCTAAATGTTCATCAGTTTTGTTTATCTTTTAAAAAAATGATAGTTCTATTGGCCTTTTTATCATTTTTCTAGTCTTTCTTTGTTTCTACTTTTCTCCTTATCATTTCTTTCTTTCTGCTAATCTTGGGATTTAGTTATTATTTCTACTTCCTTGAGAAATAACTTTAGGTCATTACTGAAGAACTTTTGTTTTTAATATCAATATTTATTACTCTGAACTTCCTTCTGAGAACTTTTTTTAAAACAGCTCTTAAATTTTGGAATCCTATATTTCCATTTTTATTCTCCTGAAACTATTTTGAAACTTTTCCTTTGTAATTTATTCTTTGATCTATTAGTTGTTTACTAACATACGGGGTTAATTGCCACGTATTTGTTAATTTTATGAATTTCTTCCCATTATTAATTTCTAGTTTCATACCATTGTGGTTGTAAAAGATGTTTTTTGTGATTTTTAGTCTTATTAAATTCATTAAAATTGATAACCTAACATGATCTATCCTGTAGAATGTTGTATGGGTGCCTGAGGTGAATATGAATAGTGCTGGTGTTGGATAGAAATACACTGTAGGTGTATGTCCATTTGCTCTAAACTATACTCAAAATACAATGCTTTTCAATTGATTGCCTATCTGGATGTTCTGTTCATTGCTAACAGTGGTCTTTTGAACCCTATTATTTTGCTGCAATTTATCCCTCTCTACAGATCTATTAATATTTGTTTTATATGTTCTTAAAGTTAAGTGCATTTGTAATTTTTGTGTCTTCTTCATAAGTATACCCCTTTAGCATTTTATATTGTTTCTTTCTTGTTTTATACAGCTCAACATAATCTGTGTTGGCTGATGTAGTTATACCTACTCGTTCAACCTACCAACACTATTTTCTTTTTGCCTTAGGTTGATGGCTTATGAAATATCTCTCACATTGTTTGTCTCTGTGCCTTTAAAATAATGTGTAGTTACATGCAGCATGTAATTGAGCTTATAATATTTTTATTATTTGTTATTTTAGATTCATCCTTGCACATAACATACTGTGACCATTCTCCATCACCTCTCACTCTACCCTTCCCTGCCATGCATGTTCACATCTTTGGGGGGAGTTTCAACACACATAATATGTTTTGATCACAATTCCAGGTCTTAGAAAAGTTGTGATTTGCTGCCCACTTCTACTCTGTCATCTAGAAGGATTAGGTTTTGTTTTTCTTCATGCAACCATCCTTTGTCTTTTGATGACAAAATTTAATCCCTTCACATTCAAGATAATTACTGATAGGAAAGGACTCGGTTGCTGTTTTGTTAATTAGTTTCTAGTTATTCTGTAGATCCTTTGTTTATCTTTTTCTCTTATAATGTTTGACTTTGAAAATAGGTTATTTTTCCTATTGTTATGCTTTGATCTTTGCTTTTTATCTTTTGCATCTTGCTAGGTGTTTGTCTTCTGAGTACAATGATGCTCACATATGCTGATCTATTGAAGCTAACCACAATTTTGGTCAAACAAAATACATTATTTGCCTCCTTTTGATGATTCTGTTGTCACGATTTACATCTATTAAGATAATGTATCCCTTACATTATTGTAGCTGTTATCATTTGTAATTTTATGTTTTAATCTTATGCTAATATATAAATGATGTACATAAAATCATTATATTATCAGATAGTTAAGAATTTGACATGAATTTATTTTGCCACTTTAATACTTCAGATGTTTTCATATTATCAATTAATTTCCTTTTCTTTCAGCTTCAATAACTCCATTTAGCAATTACTGATGTAATTATAGCTACCCCTTTAAATCTGTCATAAAAGTGATAAATTACCTCAGCCTTTGTTTATCTCAGAAAATCTTCATCTTTCCTTCATTTCTGAAGGGCAGATTTGCCAGCTACATTCTTGTGGGAGATTTGTTCTATGCTTTACCACTTTTATTTCATCATCCTATTCTCATCTGGATTGAGAAGGTCCTGCTGAGAAATCCAGTTAGCCTTATTTGCTTTATTTGATTTGAGTTTTCTTGTGTTTCTGCCTTTAGCATCTTATCTTTGTCTTGCATTTTATACAGTTTGATTATAATATATCTTGTTGTATTCTACTTTGGATTAAATCTGATTGGAGAACTTTGTTTTATACTTGGATAATTATTTTTCCTAGCTTTGGAAATTTTCTACTCCCACTTCTTGAGACTTCCAATCACTATTTCTCCCTGTTTTTAAATTTTTGTAAAAATTCTACAACTCCTTTATCTTAGTATAGCTCACGAACGGAATTTATTCCACAATTCTGGCAAAGATGGTCACATTCTTTTCTGTGCAAGGAAGAGGGCATTGGCTATAGTCATCATCCAACATGGAGTTTGCAAAAATTTTGCCGAACACCCTTAGCAAACTGAAGTGTTGACATATAGGAAATACTAGATGTCAGATACACTGAGTCTGTGTTCTCTGAGGTTGAAGAATGAATTCTCAGGAACAGTGAATGTTAAGAGTAAAAAAAAAAATTATTGAAGAAAAAGAATGAAAACTGGAATAGGGCAATAGGAATAGGAGCATGGAGAATGAGAACAGGTCCTGAGAGACAGGAGGGGTCCTGATGGGGTTGCTCATCACCCTACCTCTCCAAGGAAATTTTATAGAGCAAAATCAGAAGATGGGTACAACATGAATAAAAATTCAGATCAACCAGTAAGATTGCAAATATAGTTACTTAGTTAATATTCATCAAATGGTAGCAAGGGTATATGAGTGACATCCTTAAAAGTGGACAATAATCTATAGTTTTCATTATGTCTTTAGTCTTTTTTAAAAAATATTTTTTATTGATACAGGATCTCACTATGCAGTTCAGACTCATAATGATCCTTCTGTCTGGGTCTCTCTTAGCTTTGGGATTACAGGCATGTGCCATCACATTCTGTTTTGGGGTTAGCACGGTGAGCTTGAGTTTCTCGGGGCAGCACAACATGTCATACCAGGGATCAAATTTAGGAGCTTGTGCTTGCCAGGCATGTAGACTGTGTAGCTATCTCCTTAGCCTGTCTTTATTCTTGGCAGTCTTAGTTTAGTATTAGTCTCAGTAATCTTGGTCCTATTCTTAGTCTTAGTAGGTGGGAGAGGACAGACCCACCCCTGATGAGACAAGAGGAAATCTTAAAGGAAGATACCATTAATCCCAAGTCTCCATTCATCCATTAGGAAAGTAAGTAAAACTAGTTATTGTGACTCTAATCTTCAGGTGCAACTCCAGCCACAATCTTGAAGCATTCTAGTGTCTAGCACTGGTTCCCTGAAGGGCCCAGGCCAGTCTGACTGCCTACTGTATTTCTACTTAAATAAGCTGTCTACAATATCTGCCCTTCAGAAGAGGAGGTATCCATAACTGAGATTGTGGGGGAGGGGACATAATTTCCATTTAGATACTTTGAGCTGAGAAGCATCTATGTAGGGAAAAATACAGTCAAGGACCTTAGCCAGAGAGCTAATCTAATGGTCCTCAGATAGAAGTTATGTTGTTGCTTAGCAGTTATTATTCTTTACAAAGTCAATCTGGCAAATCACAGAAAAGGATTCTGGCATATTTGTCATTATTTTTCCTGTATGCTCACTTGGACTATGACAACTTCTTAGATAAGAATAGACAAATTTTCCAAGAAATTAAATATTACAAAATCAAACCCTGAGCACATTTTAGAATGGAAACAGACTGGGGAAAGAGGCTCATCCAGAAACTTCTCTTAAGGGATGAAAGAGTAGCAATTGCACCCAGCTGGCTCTAAGACCCTTGGACTTATGATGGTTATCTACAGTCTGATACTTGTTGTTATAAGTTCTTCTAGTTTAGCTATAAGAACATAGAGAGAAAGAAGTTAAAAACTTTTATAGATCCTACTGCAGTTTTTTCTGTTTTAATGAACTGTAGTGGCCAACTCCTGGTATATCTGTAATCTGCTAGAAGGAGGTTAGTGATTGGAGCTCCTTTTTATATCTAACTCTTATTAGTATGGTATTGTTTTAAGACAACTTTTGATTATACTTTTCTGTTGGGTGTTTCAGATCAATTTAGTGAAATCTGTGTTCACTACAATTAACATCTTACTATCTGTCAAGGTCAGTTAAGTCTTTTAACTACTGTCTGTCAAGGTCAGTTAAGTCTTTTAAGGCTTTGCTTGGGAAGAATAAATAGAGCCTGTCAGCTCTGCTGGCAGTGTTAGCCATTAGGATGGGTCACAGCCTTGTTTGATCATGTTGCTTTCTGGGAAATCATGGTTAGACTCATATTCCAAGTCCTTCTTGGTGATTCTCTGAGGTGCATGGTTTGCTAGTTAGTTCCTGTCTTCTGGGATCCAGCAATCTCCCTACTCAGGAAGTTAGATGATACAGAAAAGTTGTAGGTTATCATAGAAAGGTTCCCTTGTGTTCTCAGTACTTGTTGACCTTGGAGGGTTAGGCCCAAAGTATTGGCTGTTGTCTTAGCCCAGTTACCTTTTTAGTTCTATTATCCATACTTTCGTTGTGAAGGAGGGATCAGTGGCATTAGTTTTGGAGACAGCAATGATCTTAACTATTATAATTTCACCTGAATAACCAGTACTTTGAAATATAAAATATGGCCAGAAAACTATTGTCCCTTATCAACTGTTATGGTTTGTGTCTAATTGTGCCCCAAAGCCTCATGCATGCAGTCACTGGGGCAGGGTTATAGAGTTTGTGATTAATACATGATCCAACTTGGGGATTATGAGTATGAGTGCTACACCTGCTCTGGGGTGTGAAATCTGCATACAATATAAGGAAGGGAGACAGGCTTGCTATTTGCCTTAGCAGCTCCTCCTCCATTTTTGCTCTTTCTGTTTTCCACCACCATAAATCCCTACCCTCTTCCATGCCTGAAACTTTCACTAACTGTGAGCTAAATAAACTTTCCCTCCTTAATTTTGGGTTCAAGTATTTTGTCCCAGAAATGATAGAAAAGTAGCCAAGACACCAACATTGGTTGTTTTTGTAGTTGAATCACTGCATATTGTTAACAGACAATTCTATAGATGTTATGGTGGATACATTGTGCCAACTTGAGAAGCCTATAAGCTTAACTATGTGATTCAGCAGAGGGCCAGGGTCCTTACTTTGTAAACATCTTGGGTTTGTGGAAGAGGAGGGTACAATTTGTAGGCAGATAGCCTGCATATGACATAAAGGAGGAAAAGGGGCTTGCTTTCTCCCCTTTTGCTCTTGCTGTTTTTGCTGTCTTAGCTACCTTGAACAGTTTCCCCTGTGCCAAGTGATTCTGTCTTCGAGCCAGCTGATTATGGACTGAAACTTCCACAAATGTGAGCTAAATAAACATTTCCTACCTTAATTTTTGGGCATTAGGTATTTTGTCTCAGCAACAAAAGAAAAGTAACCAAGACAATAGTTTTGAAAAGAAACCTTGAGATCAAAAGTTATACCTAATATTACAATATGATAATCATATCATCTTTGAAATACATTTAAATGCCCATCTTCAGATAGAATAGCTGTTTTAGTCAAACATGTCCATCTGATCACAAGACATTAAATGTCACAAAGGTTAACCCTATTATCCTTTGAAAAGTTATCATATAAGAAGAATGTATTGATGTATAAATGTTTATAATATCTAGCCTCTAATTTAATATGTGACATTGTCTGGGCTGTTAGGTACCTGAGTATCTCTAAGTCTAGTAACATAACACAAGTGAGCCTTTTTTTTTTTTCTTTTAAATCTATGATCTGACTGATGGCATCATGCTTGTTTGATGTATACGTATCATCACAGGTAGCTGGAAAACAAGAGAAAGGCAAGGATCTGAATCTAGCAAAGGGTTACCACCATGAACCGTCTTAGTTTTATATCTTAGAAGATCTATATATCTGGAAAGCATGAATACTTTTAATTTAACATGAGATTGACAATAAGGAATATCATAGCTATATGGAAGCCTGTGACTCTTGAGCTTTGTACCAAAAGGATAACAATTTCTTTTTATAATAATTAATTGTCAATATAATAATTTAATATGATATATTATACATTAATATTATATTATATTATATATAATTTAATATAGTATTTATTAATTATATTATAATTTATTTTAATAAGAAAACCTATTTGTTTTACCCACAGAAAATTTTTGATAATAACCAATAGTAACCTTATTACAATTATATGCTTAGAAATATTTTTTGAGGTGTGTCGCTCATACAGTGATGGAAATTATTGGGGTCCCGTTAATGAAGAAAGACTAGAAAAAATATTTCCTGTTAGCCTCTTATTTATTCACTATGAAGAATTCTTTCTAGCAGTTTCCCTAAGCCTAAAGGGTCCTCATTGAATAACCATAACAAGTTTTGATGACATATGAGAACCAAATTATAACAATTAACATATTATTTTGTAACAATGAACAATTTCAGTTATTGTATACAGGCAACAATATGTACTGCATTTGTAAAGCCAGTCTTATCATTTTGATCAAATGGAAACCTAGGTGGAAACATGTCCTTAATTCAACATAAGCTATAGGCAAATGTTTTAAAAATTTAGCCTTTGTGATAGGCATGCCTTAAGAGCCAGGATGTCTGATTTTCCTGTGGCTCGTATTTACATTTAAATGCAAGTAAGGATTGTCTTTTATGTCTGAACATAAGGCAATTTTAAGACAATTTTGGTCGTTTTTCTCCTTTCTTACAGTACAAGTATAGTTATGAAATTGCCTCATAATTAATACTTCCTTCTTTATTCCATTGTTTCAATTTTATTTTATATTATTTTATTTGCAATGTATTTTGTGCAGGGTCTCACTACATAGCTTGGACTCATAGTGATCTTCCTGTTTTCAGCCTCCCCACACTGGGATTACAGGTATGTGCCACCACACTTCGTCTCACTGGTGGCTCAACATGCTGGGGGTGGGGTGGGTTGAATGGGTCAGCAGAGCGTGTGGTGCCAGGGATTGAACCCCTGTCCCTGTGTTTGCCTAAGCAGGTTCTATTTTTCTTTTTCAATATGTAAGGATTGAACCACCACCAATGATTAAGAACACATTCCAAAGGAGAAAGCGATTTGGACATTGAGCTACCTAGAAAAAGAAATGCAAAAACAAAGAATCAGGCATCTCATTTAATTTATATATTCTTGTGGTGTCTCTCAAGTTCCACTCCAGGGAAGGTGGATGCCATCTGTGTACTTGCTCCTATTGATTTTTTTGTTTTTCATAAACAACTTACAACTGATCTCAGCTGTAACAGTCATGTTTCAAAGGAAGCAGTGCTTAGCACTAAGCCAATGCTTTCTGGTTCTTTGAAAGAGGGTAAATACCAAAAAATGAATTGGAAGTAGTTGGAGCACTTCTCAGCCTAAAAAGGAAACTTCTAGAAAGAGGTAAAAATGGCTTGGGAAAAAGTGCCCTTAGGCACTAAGGTGAAGAAGTCTCCAAGACATTCCTGTAATCTACCTAATCACCTAGGCAGCCTTTTTTTTTTTAAGCACTAATACAAGGCTATGTTTTAACTTTTTAAACTTTTTTTTAATGTCTGAAGCTCATAGGTTCAGCCAATATCCATTAACTAGCAATCACAATTCACATGTTTGTAAAAGTTCATTTCAGTCTTCTATGCACACATGAAAGAAAAAATTCTGACTAAAGTTTTCTTACTCCAGTTAAGAAGACTCAAGGAAGAAATGAAAATTATTCCCCCTGACAGCTGCTTTCCTCTGAAAAAGGCAAGCAGTTGTTACAAGCTGGTGATCTAATGACAATGTGGTTCTAAGTTAACTCACAGCAAGTTGGAGAACATTTAGGGAGAGTTTCTAAATTACGAGGAGTAGAGAAAAGTATGAGATACAAGTAGAGATTGTTCACCACTTTGGAGCCAGTTTATACTGAGGAATTTCTAGGTATCTGCCAGAGAGTAGCACTTGTTATGATATCTCAGTTGCTCTCAATTTCTCCTGGTTTGCACAAACAATGATCTGACTTCATAAAAGAATGCAGTTGCCTATCTGCTCAACATTTCATTGGCCACTGGCTTCAATGGGAATTCACCAAAACATGCTGGTTAAATCTACCCTATGCTTTCATAGTGGCAACTGCTGTAAGGCATTTAAGTAGCTGGCAGAGTAACCACTGTTTGTTAAAGTTCTCTAAGAGATAGATAAAAGTCCAAGTGAAACTTATTACACAGCAGTCTATAAGTTCACAATAACAGTTTCAAATTCCACAACTTATTATGAAAATATGTTCCTCTCCTACACATGAAAGATGAGAGTGTGTAAAGTAAAATTGAAAAATTACCCACAAGTTGTCATTCTCAACCTGAAAAGGTAAGAATGGGAAATCCCAACAGTTAAGATTGCTTCCTCACCAGTGGAAGATCAGATCAGAAAGGGGACTGAGGCAGAACAGGCTCAACATTTCCTATAGAGTATAGAGGAGGGTCAGGGCCAGTTGATCCCAGTGAGACAGTTCTTCAAGTCTTAAAAGTGGCTACCAACCGATTGAACTCTTAACTGGTGGAAGAGCTCATTAATAGGAATGTATATTTTATAAGTGTGAGTAGATTTCATAGAAAGACTGTTTTGTAGTATTTCATATCAGATCCTATTTGGAGATGGTCTACTAATCTGTTTCACTACTACTGCTAAGAGAAAAAAAAAACTATAGCAGTCAAGCAGGTCAAACAAGGAACACTAGTACCAACTAAATAAAAATGCAGCATATACAGAACAGGAATAAAATCCCCATTAAAGAAACAAAATAACCTACCCATGTTTTCAATTTAAATTTATCATAATTTTAACAAAAGATAATACATAAAAGAGACAAGGCATAAACAATTGACAAAAACAAGACATAAAATTAAAGGATGAAAATTTTGATTACCTACATGAGTTGCAATCCAGAATCCAGGAAAAATGTTTTAGGGGTTATAGGAAACAAAAGCAAACTCTTACCTCATTCTAAGTGTCTTGGTGGGAATACAGAAAGATATAGGGGAAATGCTAGATGTCAAATATGCTTTGCTTGTGTTTCCTGAAGTTAAAGAATGAATTCTAAGGAACAAAAAAGATTAAGAGTAGGAAATTTTATTGGAGAAAAGGATTAGGTACAGGAATGGAAATGGGAAATAAGAATAGATCCTGAAATGGGGGGAGGGAGTTGCTGAAGGGATTACTCACAAGCCCACCCTCCCAAGGAAATTTTATAGAACAAAATCATGAAGTGAGTCAAACATTAGCTTAATCTTAATTTTTGTTGTAGGATTTATACTATATCTTTGACTTACAATTTATTTAAAGG
>NDGN010673776.1:0-11111 GCA_002564285.1 Tympanoctomys barrerae | reverse complement strand
TTACATTCTCTTAATGAATAGAGGGATTTGTTCTAATAGTGTTTGTAAATAGGATATCATACCCGCATCTTGTACAGCAATTAACCACTAGGAAGAATGTATACAATGTGTTATTTATTGAATCTGTCCTACCAATTTGGTTTGAAACAGTTTCATTGCTTGTTGTTTTTCAATAAAATTAAGGAAAAAAAAACCCAGTTCAAAAATGGACTTCTGAAATGAGTAGACATTTCTCAGATGAAGAAGTACAAATGGCAAATATAACAAGGTTTCAATATCACTGATCATTTAAGAGAGACAAATTAAAACAACATTGAAATTTCATCTCACTTGAGAAAAAATGGTTGTGCATTCTGGAGGAGCTTTGGGGAAAAAGCTCTCTACTTTTGTTGGGAACTTTTTGTTGGGAGCTTTTGTAGATAAGCTCCTTTCTCACTGTTGTTGGGAGCGTAAACTGGTTCAATAACTGAAAATTAGTGTGAAGGTTTCCCAAACAACTTAATCTAGTTTTTCAATTTAACCCAACTATTTCCTTTCTTGGTATACTTTTGAAAGAATTAAAAGACTGATACCACACTGATACATGCACAATTATGTTTATGGCAACACAATTGTCCTAGCTGAATCTTGGAAGCAGCCCAAGAGCCCATTAGTATATGCGTGGAATAGGAAAATGTGGTATATTTATAAAATGGAGTACTACTTTGCTATAACGAAAATAAGTTTAAAGCATTTCTAAGTACAAAGGTGCACTTTCAGGTTATTCTCTTAAGTGAAATAAATCAGACACACTTGTTTAAATATCACATTGTTTTTCTAATGAGAAACCGAAAGCATATATAAGGACCAAAGTATATAATAAATACTTAGAAATATGAAGAAAATGTGCAGATTGTAAAGAGAAGACAGAGTGGAGAAGGGAAAAATAACAAAGGGGAAAAGGTAATAGAAGGAAAAAGGGAAGCAAAGCTTTTGTAATTGAGCGAAGGTGGTTAAAGGTATGAAATTTCAATGATGAACATTATCATTGTGCATGTCTAACATGAACCAATAAAAATGGGAAAATACGGTGTCTGTCAGAGAAGTACTATATTTTGTCTCCAAATTCACACTTGCCTTTTATATACGGCAGCAATCTATTATTGGAGTGAGTTTGAGGGCTTCATTATATGCTATTGATTTCTACCATAGATATTTTTTTCAAGTAATCGTCAATAACATAAACCACTATGGCATTGTACTCCACACTAATAGATATTTCTAGTGTTGATAAACTATGTTATATTTCTTTATAAATTACTAATAGTGTAATTCATAAGTACAGTACCTTAAAGTATAACAACTTAGGAAATATTTAGGCCTAGTAGATACAGGAATCCGTAGTGAACTGATTATTAATTACTTTTGAGCTGCTTTCTAATTTTTTTAAAAAAATTTTAATGTGGACACAAATTTGTAACTAACTCACTTCTCATGATTTCAAAACCATTTAATTTGAGAAACAAGGTTTTTGGATAGCTCATTGTCTTGTGTCTTTGATTTATTTAGAAAGATCTTCAAAGTAAGTGGGAAATTTTTCCTATTTTAAACCAACAGACTATCCCATTCAGATTACCCACACTCCCAATTTAGTTTATATAAAATACTTCTGATAAGAACAAGAATATCATACCTTCCCAGAGCATGTTAAAACTAGGTTGGGGGAGGGTCATAAAAGCCCACAGCACTTTCTCTTTCTGCAACTGTATAGTATCTGTATTCCTGTCTGGTTCTCTAAATTGACATGATTAGTTTTTTTGGGGGGGTCACTGTCATTGTTTGTCATTGTTCTAATTCTATCTGTTAATCATTTAGTTTTCAATCTGCCCCAATGTACTTATGCCAGATATTTTTAACTACTTTATATGAATTTCCTTTGTTAATTTTCGAATGATAAATCTAAAGCACTCTTGAGAAATTTTAATACATCTATCTGATACTTATAATTAATATGGTAGCATTTGAGCACATGTGATTTGTATATGTGAAATTTCTATATATTCATTCATTAATTGGCTAAATACTTATTGAAATACTGGTGGGATGTAGGCATTTGGAAATAGAAAGGTGACTGGAGGAATATTCGGCCTTGACATCCTAGTCATATAAGTACAAGAATAGATACATATAAGGTGTCCTTGAAATCACAAGAAGTTGAACATAGTGAGTTCTATGGCAACATGATGCTAGATGCTATGCAGGTGGAGGGGCAGTACATTACTGTAATTTTATAGAATGAATATATATTTTCTCTCTCTCTCTCTCTCTCTCTCTCTATATATATATATATATATATACCAATAAGCGTGAGAATATATCTCATCTCTTCTGATGATGTACTGTATGTTTAATTTGTTTGGCTAAGGCTAAATGTATGGGAAAGAATATTATGACACAGTGGTTGAAGACTTACCCTGGATTTCACTTATTAGAAAGTGACCTCAATGATTTTTTTTTTGAGTCTATCAAAGCATTGAGGAGTCCATGATTTATGTGTATGTGGAAAATATCTTTGTAGTTATAATATTATCACTTAGGAACATATTGGCTTATCAGAAAAAGAGAGTTGGACACACAGGGATTTAAAATAATAACGAGATTTACAACTATTTTATGTGAGGTTAAAATAGTATGGATTTTATGGCTGGAGCTTGGTTTTGGAAGATTAACTTTTTTATGTAATATGAAGTAATCACAAAGATGTTTTTGTGACTGGTTGTTCTTATACTAAATAAAAGAGTGAAAATAACAAGCAGCATGGAAAAATTTAATTTCTTAGGTTTTTATTTTTGTGCAGGATCTCACTACAGCACAGGCTCGTAGTGATATTCCTGTTTTCTCCCTCCCTAGTGATGGGATTATAGATGTGCACCACTAAACCTGTACTGTACCACAGGCTCAGCGCACCCAGGGTGGGGTGGTGTGGCATGTGGTACCAGGGATCGAACCCTGGCCCCTGTGCTTACCTAAGCAAGAGTTTGCTCCACTGAGCTTTCTCACTGGCTCTGAAAAATTAAATTCCTAGATATAATTTCCATCCTTATAAATGAATATTCTTATTTTATTAATTCTATTACACTGTGTCCCTTTCAGTGATACCCCCTGGATTTGACTGTTGACCTTAGTCTTTGTCCCAGGATCCAACCACTGCCATTTAGTTGGGAGGGGTGGCACAGTATATTTGGCTCAATACCTGGTTCTCCTGGAATTGGCTGCCATATTGTTAATGACACTAAGGAAGTCCAGATACCAGCACACAGGGAAGACCTGTCGATAGCAGCAACTATGTCACCTTGGCTATGGATTTTAAATCTGTAAGAATAATAGTATCAATGTGAACTGGATATTGACATCCCTAGAAAATAAACACTAAGATAAACTAAATATTGACCTTTATTAAATACCTAGATATAGTTATAGCTCTCATCTCTGATAACATTAGAACTGTATTCTGTAGTAAAGCTTAGTGACTAGTACTAAGAATTGAAGAAATGGGGAGACAGAGAATGAGAAGAGAAAAATTGGAAATATTAATCTATGAAGCATTAGAAAAAGTAGAGAATGTGAGAGTGGGAGACCTTTTGAGAGATAACATATATTAATAATTTTAATAATAGTAAAAATAGAGACTAGAGAAAGAAGGAGATAGAAAAAAAATCAGAATAAAAGAAAATGTAAAAAGGAAGTAGAATAAAAAGGAGAAAATGAAATTAAGAAGAAAGAAGACCTCAAACTCCCTAAACCAGTGAAGGAAAAAGAAAGAAACAAGCTACAACCCCTCCCATTGAAAAAAACCCAGTAACTCTTCTGTTTTTTACAATGAGTAGTTTCTTTCCAGAATATGCAATCTTGGGATTCTGAAAGTCATGAGTTTCTCCCCCTATAGATCCTGTGGTTTTTGCCCCCAGTGCTTCAGAGTCCCCTCTGTCCTCACACCCAGGCTATGGCAACACTTCAAGCCAACACATGTCCCTCCTTGCCCTGGGAACCCTAAGATAGGAAATGTAGTTGGCCCCTGTTCTCTGCTGAGTGTAAGTTGCAGGGTATGGTGCAAACCAGTTCTGGACATTAATGCTAGCTTCCTCTGAAAATTCTATGCACTGGGCTTGGATTCTGACCATGGAGGGTAGGGCCCATATCCTCGCCAACCTGTGCGTAAACATCTCGGAGCAAGCTGTGTTGAATCCTCACTTTCTCCCTGTCACTGTGGGAAGTTAATCTGAAAACACTGATGTGGGATTCCTATAGCTATTCTATGGCTCAGTCTAATCAACACTTTATCCAGATGGTTCCCTCTTAAACTCCCTCTGGCCGTATGGCAAGTACTACCCTGGATTGCTTCTCTAATGCTATCATTCTGTAAATGACTTTTTTTTTTTGTAAAATCCCTGGGCTGCTTTCATTCTTTACAGTAGTGGTGAACTCTTCTTGGTGTTATCACTCCTGTCGGGTCTGTACTTTTTCTTTGGTCAGCTTACTCTCCCGGCTTACCTACTTTCACTGGGCATTGACTTTGTCCATGATCAGGTGAGTCATTTGGTTGGCATTTCTACTACCTTACCCTAGGGCAAACAAAATGCAGAGCCAGCGTGGAGTCAGCTGGAGGACATGGCCAGGGAACAGACTCCATGATTACAGATTTGTTTAGGGGCACAAGTTGGGGACTCATATCTTCCAAAGTCTGAGGTTCCTTTGTCTGTGATACACACACTTGAATATCTACCTAGGCATAAAAACTGCATTCCCTATTTAAAGATCATATTCACGTTCAGCACAATTTGTATAATGATCTCAGTTTTGATTGCCTTTTTGACACATGGAAGTCTATTTTTTTCCTCTTGCAGTGCAGTATTTGTAACTTACAGAGCACTTATTTGCCATGGGAACAAAGGTGAGGTGTAGATCAGCTCATTCCAGTCTGTTCTCAGAGATTTCCCAAATTAGTTGTTGACTTGTATATTTTGTGATACAAAAGAGGACCCTTTTGTGTATTTTTTGATGGATACAGAGTTCTCCCTCTAGGAATGCAATGCACTATAAGAAGAAACCTGAAGGTAAGTGTGGCGCACTTTTACAGTGGAGAATAGAGCATATGCAGACACTCTGGCAGGATGGGGCCACATTCATTTTAGGGCATGCATCAAGGACAGTGGGTTTGGAATTCTGAGAATAAGGAGACAAATGTTAGGAGATGAGACATAGTTAGGCAGGCAGTTTGTATATCATCAGAGTCCTAGCTGCCTGTGTTAAGATATGTGGATCCTACTTGACTCTTCCCCACATCTCAGGTGGTAGTAACTTGCATGTAAAATTTTAGCTAAATATAAAAATGTTACATTCTTATAAAAACCCTTCCACTACAGAGGATGATGTAGGTTTTTCCCCTAAATGCCAGATTATAGGATGTGTGATTTACAGACTTTTTCCTAAAACAACTATTTCAGATAAACCATATTTTCAAAGGAAATGTAGCAATTTACCATTAGTAGGTTTGTATAATTCCCTGGAAGTTTTTAGATTCTGTCATGTCAGTTTATTGATATGCATTTATACCATCAGGCCTATGTTATAATTATTCATAAGAATATCAGTATGTTTCCCAGGTTATTATTCTTTTTTGAAAATCCACTTAATTATGTTTTGGAAGAAAATCATAATTGCTTATTTATTATATTGAGGCAAATAGAAGTTACTGGTATTTCTCTGTTCTTGAAAATTATCCAGAAATTACAGCCACAATATAACTATAAATATAAGTTGTGCAGGTACCTTTTTCAACAAACAGTTCATATAATGTGAGGGGATAGTGAGCTAAATACAGAAGAGTTCATATGACAGGTAAGAGGATCAGTGTTATGCAACTGACATGATCTTGTATTTTGTTAGTCATTTGGGCCATTATATTGGGAAGTTTTGAAATGGCATGAAGAAGTTTTGTGGGAAGAAAAAAAATTGTCACTTTCAAAATGATATTGCTAGTTATAACCAAATGAGAAAAAATTTATAAAAATACACTTTAACTTTTTTATAGCTTGTTATGAAAAAGACCTTTAATCATTCCACAGTTTATGTCAAGATATATATTTTCCCATTAAACTTTTCTGTCATACTGAAAATAGAATTACATTATAGCTTTTGAACTAGCTTGGCAGAGAAGTTCTGTCACACAAAGATCCCAGTTGCAAAAGTACAAAGCCAACTTACCATAGTAGCTTAAATTAAATGTTTTAAATATCAGTTGATATTCCCAAATTATCTAGTTGTACAAGCGGTGTAATGTAATATTTAGAGCTTTGTTATTATTCTACCTCAAAGCTTATAAAATTTTGGTACTTGTAGACTGAGAAAAGTCTGTAAGTCTCAGTTCAGCCTTACGTAAATGTTACTAAAGTGAGGACCTGGAACAAAGGCGGTCACCATTCATCAGGGTCAAAGTGTGAGAATACTGAGTAATTATTCCAGAGGTGCATGGAGTTGCTGCAGAGAGATTGAACTGTATAAATGTGCTCAGTGGAGATTGCCTTGTGCTTGTGTTTTGTTTGAAGCAGTTGTGGTGATTAATGAACCACTTTATCCAGCGCAACCTCCCTCCCCTCCCTCCTTCCCTCCCTTCTTTCCTTCCTTTTTGGTAGAACCAGGGGTTGAACTCATGCTCTTGTGCTCATCAGGCATGCACTTATTCTACAGAGCTATCTCCCCAGTCCCTTATCCAGCGTTCATATCATGCCTTTTGTCCATATTAAAGGACTATGTTTTTTGATATAAAGTGTATTTGTTAAGTTTACTGAAACCATAATGATTCGGAATTGGCTAACAATGTGAGTTGCATATCCTGAAATTCATAGATTGAATTATGTTTTGAGACCCCCTAATGCAGCACAGAATAACACCTAAATCTTGTTCTGCATCAACAGACTTCTTTTGTGTTGTTTGTTCTAGTGAAACCCATGACAGCATGACTTTATATTAAAATTTTTCTTTCTTTTTTTGTCATCCAGAGGTTTTGTTTTGTTTGTATCATTTTATTTTAACTTGACTTTTCCTAGAGACACATGGGTATTTTGGGTGCAGTAATACTGTACTATTCCAAACAGTAGTCTTTGAAACACTTAACCTGAGGCACTTGTCCTTGAGAAAGATAGCAGGCATAAACATAAACTAAGTGGCTGTGTTAACCAGTACCCTGAGTTGTATCCCTATTTCATGGTTACTTCACCAACATCCTTGACAGAATTAGAATATGTTTTGATGACTACCTTGTAGCTTGTAGTAGTTCTATTTTTTTTATGTAGCAGTTAAAATTTTAATATGTGAAAGAATATCATTATTGTTGATATCAGTTGTAATTATTTTATTTTATTTTATATATTGATTAATGTTTCAAGACAGGGTCAGTCTTACTTTGTAGTTCGGGCTAGTGTTGAACTCACTATGTAGCACAGGTTGTCCTCGAAATTGCAGTGGTCCTTCTGTCTCAGCCTCCCAAGTGCTGGGATTAGAGACATATGCCACCACATCTAGCTGCTCTAAGACATTCAAAATCATGGTAAGATTCTTGAGATAAGTGACAATTAATATCCTACTAATATTGCAAATTCAACCATTTTTGCTCTGCTGGACACCATGTGGATATGTTTAATAATTATGAGAAGAAATTCTACCACTTACCTTTATAGAGCTAAACACAAATGTATAATATAAGTGTCATCTTATAGATAAATTTATGTTTATAGCATGTCTTGACTATTTTGAAATGACATCAAGTTTTATATAAATATATAATATATAAATATATATTATATATATTATTTTCTGAATTATACAAAAATACCTAAACAAGGTAAATTAAGGAAAAAAATAAAGAAGTATCTTGGCACTTGCTACTAAGGTCAAACAGAGGTACAAATAATATACTCAATATTATTAAAATCTGATTATTAATTGAAATAACTTTATGAAAATACATTTTTGTACAATTACTATAGAAAATACACCTTTGGGTGGTAAGAGTTACTACTACCTGGATTTTATATCTGTTTTTAAAAACCACATAATCTCACAGTGTTTTGAGTGATATTGGTGTGTGTGATAACTTATTCACACTTTGAGTGGGTCCAAATGGAAGGTGTAGTGAGGGAGTTCATTTTACACATGATGATACTAAAATGCAAATGAATAAATTTTGTGTGAATTAAAAAACAGAGAAAAAGTTAATTCAGGATAAACTACCTTATGTACTTGAACAATGTAAGACCTGGCTTCTACTAATCATATAATTTATACATATAATTATAGAGAATATTTATTTAAAATTGCAGCACCTTTAGGCAGTTTTGTATGAGCTTAAATGTTACACTTGTCAGGAGATGGCCATTCTTTTTGTGTGTGTGTGTGTCAGTTTAGAAGGGGCAGTGTTTCAGGAGAGTGAGCACTTTGTGTTTGATTCTCACCCTTGGGCATGCAGGGGTTTCCAGGGATGGCGCTGTAAATTGAATCGCTAAAGGGAAGATTAACAGGAGAAAAACAAAGGTGTTCATTAGCACACACATTGTGTACATAAGCAGGAGTCATGTGGGTGGCTCAAGTGAGTGCCTAGCACTGGAGCTAAGAATAAGAATTTTTTCCAAAAGAAATGAGAAAAGGACTTAAGGCAGCAGAATGAATAAAGGTAACACACAGAGAAACTTACTGAAGACACAACTGGTCAAAAATTTGTTCCCTAGGTATTTCTGGTGATATCTCTGGCCGATGAATGTCTAAAGTTGTCTCCAGTAGATGAAAGAGAACACTTTTGTAAATATATAGAGTAAAAGACTTTTTCTTCCATCTGTTTCTCTGTTGCTTTCAGTTCAACATGATCCTTCTTGTAACATGGCATTTTGTGTGGAAGAAACTATTTTGATTCCTTTTTATGTTAGTAGCATCATGGAATTATGTATTTTCCAATTATACCTCCTGTTTAAGAAGTTTTTTTATATTAAATTCTTTGTAAAATGCTTTTCTTAATCACTGAGTTATTGATAGCTTCAGTTATTTAAAGGAATAATTACCGAATACATTTTTCTCTTAATTTTTGCTTCTTAATCTTTTGATTCTGGTTAATTTTAAGCATGCAATAATAAACACTAGGTATAAAATTTGTCTTCTACTGATATTCATGGAGTCTCAACATTTTCAAATGAGTTAAGTACCATGAATAGATTAAATGCTAATTAGAGAAAGATCATCTTCTAAGAAACTAATTGCAATTGAATCTTACCATTAAATATACAATTAAACCATTTCAGAATTCCTCAAAAAGTCTATTTACAGAGGAGAATAGGAGGAAATGATGAGATTCACAAACAAATGTTTTTCTTGCCTACTAATGATATTGATCCACAGCTTAGGAGAAAATAGTCTAAGCATACTGCATTTTAATTTGTATTAATTTTTTTTCTTATTAGGAGCCTTTCATTGAAATTGACAAGAGATGTGGACCAGGAATCCAGGTGTCCCCATGTCCGCCGTGTGCCCAGCAGTCCATCGGCAGACTGGCCCCTGCAGAGTGTGGAAGAAAATGGAGGCCTGGATTCTCTGCCATTCAGGCTGATGTTACAGGACTGCACGGCAGTGAAGACGCTTTTGCTAAAGATGAAGAGGGTTCTCCAGGAGGTAACAGTTTACTCTGAGATTAATTCTTTTCAGTGCTGGTGGATACTGCAGTCTCCAGATTCATTTCAACCCTGCCCTGTCCATAATTAATGCATGGCATTGAGCAAGAGTCAAGTCTTCTGTGCTTCACTGTCCTTACTCCATGAAAACTTTGGAGTTCTGGTTTATAAATAGGTACTCAGAATTTCAAGTCTAAAACTCTAAGGTTCTATTAAAGAATAAGTTGATGCTTACCTTCCTCTTATTTATCAGGTATGAAGTAAATACCATCAGCTACTATGGATGACTTTGAAGCTCTGTTCATATGACACTGTAGCATAGTTTATTAGTTTTTGCACCAATCATAGTCAATCAGGAAAATCCAATCTGATAAATGACTGATTTCATCCAGTGAATGTGTTTGCCTGTGTTTGCCCTTCTGTAGCCTACATTCAAATGGCAAGCAAGTCAGGGAATGTGTGAGGGAATTTTCCAGATTATCATTTTTCCCCGGGAATCATTTTCTTTAAAATTCAAGTCTGCTATGATACTACTTTAAAAATTACAATTACATTCTTTGGTAATTTCTGCTGTTATTTAATAGGTATATAAAGTGATGGACAAAATTTTAAAAGAATTTTTTTCCAGTAAATGGGAATTCAGAAAATCAACCTAAAACTTGTGACTTCTAGATTTCTGGTTATTAATAGGATATACTTATAGTGTTAGAACAAAGATATGTATTTCTTGGAATAAGTAATAACATGCCTGTTATTAATAATATGGCTAATATTCTAATACTTTCATAACAATGACATTAGTAGCTGCTGTTGGAGACAAATTGAAGAGTGAATTTAAGTTAATTTCATATAGACTATTGGAAGAATTATCCAGTTTTATGATTTCATTAGCTTTTATAAGTAATTATTGGAAGATATCTTTATTATATCTCATCCTGTTTAGATCAGTTAGGTAGTCTTTGGGCTTGGAAACTATGACATAATAGAAAGAAATAAAAGGCTGTCACCTGATTACTACTAAAGCTTCAGTATTTCAGTGACTGGGCAGTTTAAAAAGGCAAAAATTAAGTTGCATACACTTGTAGTTGAAATATATTTTTAAAGAATAACAGCGCTCAAAGTTCAGCTCTTTTTTATTTGCTGTTGTCTACACTTGTGAACCTGGACTCATTGGATTGCCATGGTGCAGGTACTATGCAGCGACTCCCTTACATCACCTCCCTGTGTAAATTAATTTGTGTCATTTTTATAGTTCAGTATCCATTATGTGGGAGTGTTTATGCCATATTGGCAAACTCTGAAAACCACGGCTCTTAAAAAAAAAATTTTGCCATTTTTGCAGTTAAATACTTACCAGTAGAGGGCTGGGGAGATGGCTCAGTGGAATAAGCGCTTCCCTGGCAAGCGCAAGGGCCTGAG